>VDFB02179462.1:0-17479 GCA_007258455.2 Sequoia sempervirens
TTTGATTGAGACTCTTGGTTGGGAAGCCATGAATGAAAAAGATGGCATCATTAGAAAAGAATGATACCTAGAGTTTGGTGCCTGCTTGAAGACAAAAAGTTGTGGGCTGCAAATGGGTATTTAAAGACAAGGTAGATGCGGATGGCGGTGTGGGGAAAAGTACAAGGTGGGGTTGGTTGTGAAAGGTTACATTCCTAGGTAGAGGGGAACTGATTATGGGTAAATATTTTTCTCCACAGCTAGCTAAGTTAGCGTCCATTAGATTTCTTTTGTCACTTGCAACAATGCATGACTAAGAATCGGACAAATGGATGTGAAGACAACATTTCTTCATGGTGATCTTGAAAAAGAAATCTATATGTCCTAGCCTGAGCACTTTGTTGAGAAAGGTAAAGAAAAACTGGTATGCAAATTAAAGAAGTCTTTGTATGGGTTAAAGAAGTCACCTAGAATGTGGTACCATAATTTTGATACTTTTGTATTGTCTTTGGGATTTGTTAGATCAAAATCTGATCATTGTTTCTATTATAAAGTTGAAAGTGATCGAGTGCTTATTATTGCTTTCTATGTTGATGATATGTTGTTCATAGGAAATAGTAAGCTAATGATTTTTGATCTTAAGTCTCAGTTGTCTGCTAAGTTCGAAATGAAAGATCTTGGTGTAGCAAGGTATATTCTGGGGATGAACATAACCAGGGACAAGAAGAATAGAAAACTTTGGCTTAGTTAGAGTAAGTATATCAAGACTGTTCTAGAGAGATTTTGTATGATTGATTGCAAGTAGCTAGTTGTTCCATTCTTCCAGGGAATGAAGCTATCTATTGAAGATTGTCCAAAATATCCTACTGAGATGGAGGACATGACCAGTGTACCCTATGCTAGTGTGGTTGGCAGCCTTATGTATGCAATGGTTTGTACAAGGTCAGACATTTCCCAAGCAGTGGGAGTACTTAGTCAGTTTATGGCTAATCCTGCAAGAATACATTGGGATGCTATGAAGAGAGTGTTTAGATATTTGAAGGGGACTTCTAAATTTTCTTTGTGTTACCATGGGAACTTGGTTGAATCACAGAGGACTCTCAACATTCAAGGTTATGTGGATTCTGATTGGGCAGGGGACATTGATAGCATGAGGTCCATCAATGGATACATTTTCATGATGAATGGTGGTGCAGTGAGTTGGATGAGTAAGCGACAGGACACAGTCGCTTTGTCCACTATGGAGGCTAAATACATGGTAGCTACACATGCTTGTAAAGAAGCAGTTTGGATAAAAAGTTTGTGTTCTAACATTGGTTTTGATGTAGGGAAAATAACTATTTTCTATGACAATCAGAGTGCAATTTGTCTGGCAAAGAATCCTACATTCCATGCCAGGATGAAACATATAGATGTACAGTACCATTTTGTACGGGATATGGTGGAGGATGGAAAGGTCATTTTGGAAAAATTTGATACTCTAGAGAATGTGGTAGATGCATTGACGAAGCCAGTGAGCATAGACAAGTTTAGGTGGTGTGTTGATTTGATGGGCCTTAGTGCCCATGAAATTCAGTAGTTTTGTTGTGCTCTGGAGGTGCCTGTGTGATCTTCGTCAAGTGGGAGATTGTTAGAAATATATGCCTCAATCTCACAGGCTGACCTCTGAAAGGGAAAAGTCGGTGTGACATTATTTGTGTCTGGCCGACTAGTAGCTTTAGAATCTTGTGTTTTGTATAGGTTGTTGTGACCTTGCTTCAGTCTTACAGAAGGATCCTATCACTGTGACATTTCATCTAGTATAATCTCTCACCACCTGTGGAGATCTCTTATTGACTATTGGTGTTTATCAAATATCGGGAAGACTTGGGCGAAAGGTTTATGTTTCGGTAAGAGCTCTTATCGATAGCTTTATCCTAGAGACATTGGGGTGACTTGAACACTCGGGCAGAACTCTTGGCGATAGTTGGTGTGTCTCATCGATGATATAGACTCAGAGTAGCACAAAGGTCTCAGTGTGAAGTCTTAGCGATGGAGAGAAGTCTTGTCGACTATTGTTTAGTGCTCAGTATGACTTGAGGCTTCGAGGTAACATCTCAGTGATAGTGTGATGTCTTGCTGAACGGTTATACATTAGAGTCATCGGGATAATGTATGGTGGCTCGGTAAGAAGTCTTACCAATGTGTTAATGTCTCGCCGACAACATTTCTTATGAAGTCTTCAGGGAGTGTCTTGGATGTTCGGTATGACCTCTTGGCGAAAGATGATAGTCTTTCCGAGGACAGTACTCGCGTCTATGCAACTATTGCAACTTCGGTATGATATCTCATCGAAGATGATGGTCTTGCCGAATAGCAATACAAGTGATGAACTTCGGTATGAGGTCTTGGCAACAAGGGGAAGTCTTAGTGATAGCCTTCTGGATGGTTTAACATCTTGCCGATAGTGTGGACTCTTGGTGATATCGAATTCTAGTCTTGTGGCATCAGGGAGACATGGTTAGTGTCTCACTGACATGCCAACACAGATTGAAGCCTTTTGACCAAGTGAACACTATCCTATGTGGCTTGTATTCGACCAATCAGAGAAGCTAAATGGGAACTATTGGAAGATAGTTTGTTGTGGTAGTTCTATGAGGAAGTTTGACATACTGGAAGCGACATGGATATACTCAGTGATAGTAGATGTTATCTATTTTTTGAAGGTTCGGTTGGTTCGATCAATGGTTGGATGAATAGTTTGGTGTATGGTCAGTGTGAATTCGATTCAGTAAGAATTGTAATGTGAATGTTTTGTAGCAAGGTTGATCATAGTGAATGTTGTTGTAAGCTAACATCAGAAAGATAAGTTTGTACTATGTATGTAATCTATGTTACTGTAATACAAAGTGACTTCTGTTGGTGTGGTGGGTTTTTCTCCCGTAAGGGTTTTCCCATGTAAATCTGGTGTTCATATGTGTTTGTCTAATTCTCTGTTTCTGTTATCTATTTCAAGTGCATCTTAATTGGACTATAATTGTAAAATTTAAAAGAGTTTCTTCTTTCTTCCTGAGATTTTGATGCTAGGAGAGTTCTTTCCACACCTTAGCTTTCCTTACAAATATCATACACTGTCAGATTCCAATTTTGGCACAAAACCCTAGTATAGGACTAAATCAGCCAAACTAGTGTATGAGTCGAAGTGGACATCAAATAGCAATATTTTAGGGTTTTGGAGCTTGTTTTGGTCACATCTTTCTTCCAAGTGCACCTCTCTTCATTTCCAATTTTATATCTTGATTTTTCGGTTTCATTTCCTAGGTCATTTGATTAGGCTTTTCATGGTATTTTGTACCTTGCATTTATTTATTTTCTTTCCAAGACCTAGCTTGGTGTTGAAACCCTCTTTATTCTCTAATCATACCCTAGGACAACCTTATTGCAAGATATATTTCCCTCATTCAACCCTTGGATTGAGATCTCTAGGTTTTCCTTACATGTGAAGTATAGAGAACTTGTTCTATATCCTAAGCCATAGAGTGCAACATTTTTATATCTTACATTTTCTTCAATGATAAGATGGACTACACAAGCTATAGTCAAATATTTTATGTTCTCGTTAGGTTTAATTTCTTATTCACCAATATAAAATGGGATAGTTTCCACTTCCATAATGGAAATCTCAGTGATCAATGGATAAATGATAAGAAGGAATGATGAAATCATAAAGTGCTACAACTTACCACCCTTCAATGGCTTCCTTGAAGGACTAAATTCATGCACATCACCTCAAGGTCTTGATCTTTCTTGCTTTATTGATTTAATAGATTGAATTTCTTGGAGACCTACAAGGGTTAGCCTTCACAAATAATATGTAAACATAAACTCACATACACTTTGATATGATGTTTGGATCTTGAATTGTTGCAATAAATCTCTAATGGTTGCTCTTGACTTACTAAATAATTCTCTTGATAATTGATTGATCATAAATTCTCCTTAATTCTTCCTATTAATGCTAGATATTTCATGCTAATATTTAAATGATACAAGAACTAGGTATTTATACACTATTATTCCAATTTACCAAAAAATACATCCTAACTTAGATATTTGAATTTTAAATAATAAAATACCAAAACTAAACATATTTGAATTTGGATCCAAAATAGGGGGACATAGGAACCCTAGGGGCCAAATTACCAACCCTAGTTTCCAAAAATTAAAGTTTCAAGGACAAAATATTAAATGAGATAATTTGTTTTATGCTTGAAGATTATCAAAAAAATATTTAAAATAAGTTCAGGAATGCATAATTTTAGAAATTAAGTTCTTAATTAGGTCCAATAACTTAAAGGGGAGAAAAACATAGTGTGAAATTGTCAAGGGTGACAACTTCCAACACTACAACATAGGTAATATAATATGCAATAAATTAACATGTTAATGTTAATTTATTAAATAGATGTTATCTATTAGTTAGGTTAGGTGGATTTGGTAGTTAGTAAGTTGAAGGATTTAAAATTATATTGAAATATAATAATAGACTATCAGAGATGAACAATTTATTATTATGTTGAATCCTTTGTCTCTTCTTCATTCCATATTTTTTCTTAATTTTGGGTTCTAAAGCCCTACATTTCTCTAAATAAATATAAGCCCATGCAAGACATATGAAAAATCTCATATGCTACACAATCTAGTTTCCTATTGCACCAAGATTCAAAGGTAATGATTCCCTTAAATGACATATGAGGAACCCTATTTTAAATGTGAGTAAAATAGTTGATAGATTCAATGAAATATTCTAGTACAATAGAATGAGTGTGGATCATGCATCTAGCCATATCTTTTAGGGGTCTATTTTTCCTCTTTATAACACCATTATGCTAAGATGTGTAGGATATATTATTTTAAATATAAATCCCTTTAGAATTGTAGAATTATTTGAAGTTGAGTTTCACATATTATATGTCATTGATAATACAAACAATCTTAGAAAATTTTCTATATTATTTTTTCTCATGAGCCTTGAACTCTTAAAATATATTGAAAATACTTTATCTTTCTATAAAAATAATACCCATGTATATTTAAAAAATTATCAATAAACATGAGTGAATAATGGGCCCTTCTTAATTACAAGGATGCAAATATAGCTACTAAGTTATTCTGAATTGGCTCAAGGAATTGTGAAGTCATCCAAGCCTTCTCTTTGTCAAATTTATCCTTGTATAATTTTATAAGGCTCAAATCTAGCATACTCTATATTAATATATGATCTAATGAAGACTTGTGACTATTTCTTTTGTGTTCTATTTTTGAAGGTAGTGATTATTGAGATGGACAAAACACTCATCATAGTTTTCTCAAGAAAATTCAATGGGTGAAAAAATAAGATGTGTCAAGTACAGAGTGAGAGAAAGCATAGAGATGAGAATGATGGTTAAAAAAAATATTGCAATGAGAGAATACTCTTCAAGATTCCTAATGATAATATTTTTTTTAGAGAATTTGACTTTATTACCATTTTCAAGATATGTGATTAGATAGACTAAAAGAAGGTTTTCTTAAATAAATTATGCACATAAATAAAATCCTCATGTGTATCATTGTTAGCATCAATTGAACTCTTCCTAGCGACATCCATTAGAAAAACCATCACTAATGAAAATATGAGGTAAAGGTTAGGACTCTAATAAAAACCTATTTTTCATTGCAACTCATATTTTATGAAGCAACTACACCAAAGATCTACTACCTAGAAATGAGTTTTATGGCTCTTAATTTTCCCAATTTTGAATGAGTGGAAGGTTGTTGTGCAAAAAATGAGAAATAATTAATGATTTTCTTTTTAAGAATTTTTTTAGCTCAATTATCTACTTCCCATGACACTGATGTTCCTTATGAACAATTATCTTATAGTAGGCACAAGTTGGCCTTTCCTTCTTCTATTAAATCTGGTTAGATGAATAAGAATTATATTTTTCTTTACAGGTAGATGAGGACTATGCTTGTTATGTGTATGGATTGTTCTTGGATTGATTATATTTCTTGTCAAAATTACTTGACCCTTCCTATTCCTTAGGTTGACCAACTAACAAAGCTTGAGACTAAGAAGGATTTAAGATACCCATAGAAAATCTTATGTTGCTTAGGTATCACTATTTTAAAAAGGGATACAAATGAAGGCATAGTACATGAATCTCCTATATTCACTTTATGAGTGTTAAATCTATAAAAAAAAGTTACATATTCAAAACCAAGTTTATTTACTATTGAAAAGTAAATGGATGTCATTTTTATAAATTCCACATGATTTACATTATTTTCTAAGATCATTGAAATTTTCAATACAATCCTCGATATTGTGAAAACATTTTGGATCAAGGTTCTTCCAATAATTATAAATTTAATAGCCTCTAATTTCATCAATTTTACCATACAATAAGTTTAGTTTCTCCAAGAATCATCTAAATTTTTACAAGATTCAATTTTAAAAATAAGATAAAATATAGCTATGAAGACATCTAAGTGCTCTTGTATGTTCATGCATCCATTGCATCTTTTCTTTATCATCTTTAAGTTAATCAAACTTTTGTTTAATATACAGTGAAAACCTTTTTTATTAATACTTTCCATTCATTTTGATTTCAAGTTACATAATTATATGGAGTTAACAATGGAAACTTAAAATGATCTAACTTTGAAGAAAAAAGAGCACAAATAGAAAAGAAATATGTGTGAAATAATAAAACAATAAAAAAAAAACCCCACAAATTCACTTGATGAAAGATCCCACACAAAAATATGAGTTGGCACTTTAAAGATCACTACTTATATAATGCTAGACATTTTATAAAGTTTTGCATTGTCCAAAAATAACCAAATAGTGAAAGTATAATCTAAGGTCAAAATGATAACTTAAAAAATTATATCAATGAGTGATGCAAAAAAAAATTACTTTTAAAAAGAATCATCATAACTAGAGATTATATGTGAAGGTTATTAGGATTTAAAGAACAAAAAAATGCAATTATCCATCACTTTGATGAAAAAGTAATTTAAAAGAAAAAAAAATAACCTTAGCAAAAAAAGATCACATGTCATTATGAAAACACAAAATTTTACACTAAATCATAAAAATTGTGTTGGAAAAACAGCCTATACATTAAAGATATTGCCGTTAGAAGCTGAATTACAAAAACAAAAAAATAATAATGCAGAGGAGGTCAAATATTTAAAGGAGTGCTAATATTTATATGAAATTATGATGATTTCATCACCACAAAAAATTAAGATTCTATATATAATATTCTTCAAATTGTCAAGATTCTAAAATTACCCTTTAACTTAAATTGTAAAATTGTCTATTTCAAAATCTAAACTCCCTAGATTGGATAAAAAAGTTGTTTATAAAAAATTGTGTTTTTGATATAGAATATTCTTAAGAATATGTTGATTATTGGTGCAGGGTGTAACTAAGAGAGGTAGTAATGGATTTATTGTTATCTTGGTGGTGGCATCTATGATACTTACTAGTAGTAGTGGAATGATGAGTAGAACCTCCATTATAGTGCATGGAATGTAGTACTATTTTCTAAGAAATTCAATATTTTGTACAATATGACAAAGGGATGGTTGTACAACACAAGATAGCAAAAAAATATAAGGAAAAAATTATCCAAATTGGACAAGTTTTATATTAAAATGGGGGTTCTTAGGATTTCTAGATATAATGATAGAGTCTATTCAACCTTAAAATATCCCAAAAGTTAACAAGATGTTGGATCTAGTAGAAAATATATTTAAACCCTTGTAGATTTGTCCTCCAATGTCCAATTGGAACAAAATAAAAGTAAAATTTGACACTCAACTACTTTAAGCTTAGTGATGTGTTTTTTTTTTAATCAAGAAGCTCCATAATACACATACAATTGGTAAGTTAGAAAATGAAGCCCCCAAAATCTAGTATTCTTTCCACATTTTTGTGACTTCCCAAATTATCTAAGAATACAAGAGAAGAGCATTCTCAATACTTTAAGAAAATAATAAATTTACACTTCCAAATTTCCTAAAAGCTAACCCACAACTCACAACCAACTATAATACCATGTAATATTTGTTTGTGATGCCACTTGAAAATATAAATGACTAAAGGAAAAAATTAACATGAGATCAAATGCTAGAATAAATTGTTTCATATTCAACAAGAATGTAATAATACAAGTATGAGGGATTATAATGAAAACAATAAACAATTATATATAATATATACCTCCCAAGAGACTAAAAGCACAACCAATGTGGAACAAAGTGAAAAACTCCTTAAGTAAACCTAACTAAGTGTGAAAAAGAACTAATTAGAGAATTAGCTAGGAGATAGACTAGTTAGGAAATATTGTGCTAGTGCTGGTGCATGTTTATAGTAACAATGTTTCTATCAATAAGATTTTAGTAGTGACTTGTACTACACAAAGACTCATCACAATATCTAACTAGATCTTGTTCACATTGCATGCTCGTAATTAAGGAAGATCTCTTGTATTTTCTAAATTTAAGTCACATTATACAATTGCATCAAATAGTTACATTACATTACATTAAATTTAAAGATATTCAATGTGTCACTAAACTGGAAATAAAAAAAATAACTCTAGACACATTCCAAATTTTTTAAGGAAGAAGTCATATTCTACACTATTTACTTTAAGATTATATGCACTTGTGTAAATTATCATTAAAAACATATGCAAAACTCCAAAATCAATTGAACCAGAATTTGATGGTATCTTATGTTTATATTGAGTTTAAGAGTGTGAGTTCCAAAGACATTTTTTTTTTAATATCAAGAATGAAGGATTCTAACATAATATAAAATAAATTCTTTGAAATATTTTTTCTAAAATCGTATGCATTTATCTTTCTCATTCAACTTTTAAATATTCAGTACATGATTGTATAGTTACTCTAAAATTATTCCATGTTAACTGTGATTTATTCCCGGATCCATGGAAGCAGATTAGTCAGTTTGATTCTTGCTTAAATGTGACTCGTATCACGTAAACAATTGAATAATGAATGCGAAACTATTATGGATGGTCCATACGTGTCGAATAGACTAAGTTCAGCAGGCATCCCTTCTTCACCTAAGCGGAGCAAGTGAATGAATGAACGGTGAACATAAGCGCACCTATGCCTGGGGAGAATGTCCATAGTTGTTCACAATTATTTAATTAGCTTGGATCATCTCCCCAAGGCATTTATTTCATTACAATATTCAATGTTTGCGTATAATAAATTCTGATGGTTTTAACAGCCTTTTGAGAATAAGATGATCGCTGTTAATTCCAAGATCATGACGACCTAACATCGAAGCCACCTTTAGAAGAGTGCCAGTCCCTGCAGTCAGATCGATGATAGTGTCTCTGTATTTGCTGAATGCCAAAACAAGGAATCGTCAAATACTAGGAGCCCTTTCTCCTCTGCCTCTCCACGACCTTCCATCTTCCTTGTGTGCCCATTCATCGGGAACCGCTTTCTCCGCCATTGTATCCCTGGTCAATGACGAATCCGCATGCCACACCTTTCCTGCGTTTAGGTAGTAAGGATTTTCCTCTATACCCTCCCGATGAAACGCAGATACCAGTAGAGTGTAAATATAATAAGGCTATCAGGGCTGGCAGTAAATTGGGTGTTTAGATAGCAAGGTGAAGTTCTTCCTGTTAATATTAAAATGAGCAAAGAAACAGAAAATTAGATAACAATAAACAAGAGACAAGAGACACAAATTTTATAGTGGTTAGGCAATTGCCTACATTCACTTTCAAAGCAAGGAAATCTCTTTATTAATTCTGAATACTCAATTACATATTCAACCATCAGCTAGTTTATTTATAAAGTGGTATCCACTTCAATAATGGAAAAAATCAAACTGTGAGAGAAACTTGCCAATTTAGACAAAAGGCATTCTTATCCGATTTGTTTGAGAAACTTACAACTTGTCAATTTGGGCTTCACCAAACCCAACAATCTCCCACTTGAAGACCAAATTGTTGCTCGGAGATATCCCCCACTATAGGCATTTACATCAGTCACAACGAAGATTTGAGTTTCACCAAATTTTGTTCAAGAACGTTTCATATGAGTCTCCTCCAAAGCACATCGGATTTAATACCACCATGGATTTTAAGCTTTCCATTTCCTCCCTCACAGTTAGAATCAAATCTGGACATCCAGCATGGCCCCAATCCAAAATATTTTTTGTACACCACCAGTACAAATCCTTCTCTACATACCAATCATCACTAGAAAATTCTTCAAATTAACCTTTATTAAATTGATCGGCTACTGCAATAAATTTTTCATCAAAGCAAACATCAAAATGTGATTTTACTTCACCTTCTCTTGCAGCCTTCGTCTCACTTGAGATTAACACATCCCACTTTTTTTCAACTAATTCCATCTGCAACAGTAAATCATCCCCTTCACTTTCTTCTATGTCCTTCAATAGACACTCTTCTATTGTAATTGCATTATACTCGCATTTATCTTCATAACAACATTTATCAAAATTAAATTTTACCTCTATTGCTGCAACTTTTTCTCTACCTACAATCAATGCATTCCACTCTGCCTCTATACCATCCACCTGGGACTCGAATAATGGATTATCATAAACTATTTTTGCATCGGTCTCAAATAATGGATTATAATAAACCATTTTTTCCTCTAGATTCTCGGCCTCTTTAGCCTCTTTTTCAGCCTCTTCCTCAAGTTCATCATCATTTTCACTCACCTGGGTCCAGACTACGTCCTCCTCTCCTTGGGAGGCATCCTCCTCATCTTGGAAGGAAAACTCCATAGCCTCTTCAGCCGAATCCTTATTTTTCTAGCCATCCCACCAATGAACATGGCGGCTCATTTCAACTTTCATTTGCACGACAACACTCTTTCCCCAGTCTAAATTGCCAAGAAATTCTTCAAAAATAAAATCAGCCTCATCATTTAATTCATCTAAAAATATCTGATGAATAGCTCCCACTTCATTAGGACTCAAATCAGTGGCACACGACCAAGACATGAGAGCTCGAACCCAATCATCCCAGTTCAAAATCTCTTCCATAACAACTTCATCATCTTCATCATCTGACACTCCCACTTCATCAAGATCTAACACCCAATCATCTTCCATCTCTACTCAATACTTCTCCATAGCTCAAGAAATTCTTCACCAATTTCCAGCACCGAGCTTCAAGCTCTAATGCCAATTGTTAATATGAAAATGAGCAAAGAAATAGAAAATTAAATAACAATAAAAAGAGTATCCCCTACTTTGAGAGTGGATGTAGGCAATTGCTAAACCATTATAAAATTTGTGTCTCTTTTGTTTTGTTCTTAATTTATGTTTTCTATTTTGTTTCTTTGCTCATTTTAATATTAGCACTTCCACTGATGAAAAGCTACTACAAAGGATGCGTCCTCCACTTGGCATCCTTCTCGGTGGTGTGAATACAGAGCAACCAACTAGTGGTGGATAAGAGTTGGAAAGCCAGGAGCATTCCGTTAGGAATGAGGGATGGGGAGAGGACGTTCCACAGAGGCACCATAAAGACAAAGTCCACACCATAGACCACCATCCCTGAAGGTACTTTGAACATCACCAGATTCGCATGACCGTTGACTGAGTGTTGTTTGCAAAACTCAGTAACCCTTTCTAGTCGCTCATTAGTATATTGGCATTTTATCACCGCGCACAGAAAGTCCACCTACCCATCCATGACTCTCAACTCTCTGGGCAGACACTAGTCAGGCCCAACACCAATATCCTTTATTTTATTATCTTCCTTGTCCACGTCTTTGTCATTAGAATAACTGCTAACATTAAATACTGGCAAGATCAGAGCTTTCTCCTCCACGTCACCTTCTTCAAAAGGTGTAGGGGTAGGTGAAAGTTCTTGATTTGAAGGCCCTTCTCCATCATTTGCTTTCCTACACTTTTTGTACAACCGCTTGACTCCACATTTATTTCTGTCATCACCTTCCTTGGAAGCCACAATGGCATTTTTGGATGGCCACCCTCTTTTCCTTTTAGTTTTATTTTTAGTGTCACCTTCAGGGTTAATTTGTGGACCATTTGCTAAGGTAATGGCAGGAACAAGACCTTGATTTGAAGGCCCTCCTTTGTGGTTAATTTGTGGATCATTTGCTAATTTAATGGTAGGAACAAGTCCTTTTTTAAAAGGATTAATCTATGGATCATTTGCTAAGGTAATGGCAGGAACAAGCCCTTGATTTGAAGGCCCTCCTACATCAAATATAGTATTGCCTAAGTTAGATGGTTGGCCACCTTCCAAACTCATAGAGGAAAATGTAGAAGTAAGATTAGGAACAAGTTCTTGATTTGAAGGTCCTTCACCGCTTACTAGAACAAATTCTTGATTTGAAGCCCCTTCACTGCTTATAGGGACAGATTCTTGATTTGAAGGCCCTTCACCGCTTACAGGAACAAATTCTTGATTCAAAGGCCCTTCACCGCTTACAAGAGTAGATTCTTGATTCGAAGGCCCTTTGGCACTTATAGGAACAGATTCTTGATTCGAAGGCCCTTCACCACTTACAACAACAACTTCTTGATTCAAAGGCCCTTCACTACTTACAGGAATAGATTCTTGATTTGAAGGCCCTTCACCACTTATAGGAACAAATTCTTGATTTGAAGGTCATTCTCCTCCACCACTTATACTAGTGTCCCTTTTACATGGTCGCCCTCTTTGAGGTTTATTTTTTAAAGGTGGCCACCCTCTTGGATGTTTATTTTCATTCATTTATCTTTCATGCACAAAATGTAAGTGCAGATAAAAGTATATAGATGTATAAATCAATTGCCACGTTAACAAAGTGATGCTTCCCACTGTACTCTTAGAAAAATGTTTTGTTAACTAAATTATTATTGAAATGATGCTTCCCAATCTTTCTTTTGTTTACATTTGATTGGTAAGTAGTGCTTCCCATTTTTTTTTATCTATGATTCATATTCTAATTTTTTTTAAAAATTTACAATCATTTTCTAAATTAGATATTAATTGATTGAAACATGTATCCCAAGCCATTTTAAATACAACTAAAATTTACTTCACTAGATGAAAAACTTATGTAAATATAATTTATTTTATTAAATTTTTGAATACACTACATTATCTCCATATTCACCTATAGAAATTATTACTATAAAATACAATAAAAAAATATGAATCTTCAAACTTTTAATTTTCTTTACTATCAAAAATTAATTGCAAACTTCAAACATATCCCTCAATATTGAAAAAGAAAAATCTATCATTTTTACTATGCGTATATACTTTAATTCATCATCCTAGGTCCATCACACACTACCTTTGATTTTCCACTTAGTTGTAAATCTAGTATATTAGGGATCTAACTATGGAAAACTTGACCCTTACATTTCAACGCAATCCTCAAAAGTGTTCCCAAGCATCACTAGTCCTTATACACATTCATACATTAGGAATTAAGATGAACAAGTTCCAATAGCCCACATCTTGCTAGTTCATTTTTATGAATTTCATATTAGGGTTGTGCATCGAATCATTTAAATTACACTTCAAATGTTAATTTTTCAATCACAAGTCTAACCAAAGTGACATAAAATCAAGTTCTAGAATTTGAAACCATCACCTAAACATACCCTAAAATTCTAACACATTGTTAAATCAGTTTCTACAAAACATCTATCATAATATATTTCCATCTTTAAATTTCAAATTAAATAACATATTTAATTAATTCCAATTTTTTATATTTAATTTCAATAATTTCTTATTACTCCTCACTCTTTTATTATAACTTTAAAATCATTTATTTAACTAGCCCAGATATATAGAATATATTTAATACAAAATGACGAATAAATGACAATTGCCACATGAACACGTGATAACAAAACAAGTGGCCTCTGCTCTATCATCAGATCGTATTTTATGATGAATTATATAAACCTGCAAACATGTCGACCAAAGCATTTCCAGCTGTAACATCTGATACAAACATTTCGACTAAAGCATTTTTGGCTATAAAATTTTCTCAAATCCGAAGCTACCATTTTGGTATAGGAGTAGAGGAAGTTGCTAGTGTTAAAATGCCTTTTGGCCAATAACCTAACGTAGTTGTGGTGCTACCACTTCTATTTAATATATTAAAGAAATTGTACTCTACCCAAGTGACAGTGTATTCTGGAGATAATAAAGGAAAATATTGTTATTACTTAGGGTTCGGGAGTGACATCTACTAGTGTTTATATATGAATGTATATAAAGCTTTACATCTACATTTATTAACATAAATATTATACATGAGTTAAGTTATTTTTAAATCAACATAATGTATTATGTTATATTAAAAAAAAAAAGTTATATTGAGAAAAGGGGATGGATAAAATAATATCATGATGAAATGATAAATAAATTAAAGTCTGGTATCGTAAAGTAAATTGTACGAATGATATAAGTTTCTAAAGTGTCTCATATAAACTAATCAAGTGATGGAAAGGATTTATTTATACATGTAACATAAAATGATAAGAAGGTTAAATCTGTGAGGAAATCCACCTTAATAGAATAGTTATTTTTGAGAGGGGAACATAATATAATCACACCTTAAATTTAACATTCCACTTTGTAAATTTTTGGAAAGGAAATAAATCCATTTTAATCCTATACTTGAATAACTTTCTAGACCATTGAGGGTATAAGTTTAATATTGCATGAACAAAAAATAATACTATCAATGCTTTAATGCTAGAAAACTAAGGAAAAATAATAATTCCTTTAAACTGTGGTCACAATTCATATTTACAACTAGAATTTGTTGATTCAATACCCTATAAAATGGGAAATTAGAGTTATTGCTACACTTAATACAATACAACTCTTATTAGAGCTATTGCTACAATTAATGCATACAACTCATATTAGAGTAGAATTAGTAGAATTATTGTAGCATTATTTTAGTCTAGTATCATGTTAGCAAAGTATCAAGTTTTTATGTGAGTTTATTTATATTTCACATCCACCTTTTTATGATTACTAACACTTACAAGACAAATCAAGCATCTAATTATCCTTGAAGGTGATAAGTACAATGATTTTGGTCCATCAAGGATTACAAATCTAGGTGGTAAGTTGTAGCAATTATAAATTTGTTACTTATTTATCTATTACCATCTACATGTCTAAGGGTAATGTTGGCCAAAAATGAGCGAGATAATATTGGTTTTATGGGAAACTCAGTTCAAGGGGGACCCCTTTGCACCAAACTGAGTGACCTCCTGGATTTTAAAGAAGCCGGCTTCTTCTATATAATGGGTTTTGGAAAGGGAAAAGGAAGTGGATATAATGAAACAAATATTAATCTAAGGCGATGCGCCAAAGCTTACTGGTAGGCATGATAAATCATAGACTTAAGGGCCTGAATGTTATAGTTATGTTCCAAAACATCCGAAACTTAAAGTTATAGCATAAACAATTCATTTAATTGACATAAAACAGTATCGCATACATTCTCACTGCTAAGAAGAGTCATTAAGACATGATTTAGACCAGCAAGTTTGCATTCAATATATAGAAGTCTCCTCAAATGAAATGCTTAAGACAATAAGAAGCACAGTTCACAGTTTAATCAAGACATGAAAAATAGAAAGGCCGAACAATAGGCACAGTCTGAAAGTTTCTTGCTAATAAACATGCAAAAAAAGGCCTGGTGTCTCCTGCTAAAACCAGTATTCTTTCTAAAAATCTTGGACCATTTCCCCTCAACAGAGGGAGTATATATAGCCGGAGAGCAAAATCCCACCGCCTGGAGAGTTGTAACAGAAAGATTCCATAATCTCCCGTAATGATGCCCGAATAAGAATATTCCCAATGCCGTTATAAGAGCAGCCAGTCAGAGCACAGCATCCAGTTGATCAGTTACAGGCGTGCCCTTTGTAATGATGGCAGTGGTTCCAACCAGGCTTCGAAGCGACAAGTGCCACCCACCGCTTTAGAAAACCATGACGAGCAGCACCCAATAACACTATTTCGCTCGGCCATCTCATAGCTTGCTTTGATAACCAATGTAAGGCACATGGCAACAAATCATGGCCCGAATGAAAACTCCTCCTCCATCGATCGAGAGCTTGCGGAGAAGTGACACGCGTTCAGGGGATTGAGGCCACTTTGAAAATGGGGGAAGGCCATATGAACCGGGTGGCGAAAGACGCGTGGCCGCGTTTCGCAACCCGTGGTGCTCTCATCCCTGCTGTTGTTTTAAAAGCTGCGAACCACTGACACGTGGGCGAAGGTAGGTCCCGCCAGGAAATAAAGAAGGCCAATAGAAATCTTTCGCAGCCCGCCACAACATACTCTATCCTTGCTAGGAAAGTTTGCGATACACCGCCACGTACAAAGATGTGGGCCCCTCGATGAACCTTAGGAGTATCGGACCTTTATGGAAGGCTTAGCAACCCGAAGAAAACACAAAGCAACAGAAAAATGAGAAACCCCGCAGGCGAGACACGTGGACGCCCAGCGCAGCATTTCAAGAGCCGAACGGGGAGCTGCTTGCCGAAGTTGCGAAGCGAGGAATGCACAAAGGGAAAGATCAAAACCTGCCGGGAAGCCGAAGAAACGCGGAGACGCACAGGCCAGCGCACGAACATATGCAAAAAAAAGGGACCCGAAGGGAGCTGCTTGAAACATTATTTCAACAGCTTTTGGCGACTAACAGGGGCGTTTCGGATAAGGAACGGAGAACCCAAAAACTCTATGGTTCTACAGACCAGAGCCTTCATCTATAGGGCGAATGGAGTTAGAGCTTGGAAAGTGCAGCCTGCAAAGGCACCCATTCATTTTCGGACGGCTTTGCCATGCTGCGCAAATTCTCTTGTGCCCCGCAAAGATCAATAGCTTCCTTATGAGGCAGCACCTCTAGTAGGCCAGCGCCTGCTTGGATATGGAAAAGCAGCTGAGAGAGTGGATGAATGATTGCCTCGATATCTGCTGTTGTTGGGGGGCTGTCGAATTCCTTGAATGCCTCTGGATCATTCTCCTTCTGTTCAATAACCTCTGTAATCTGTGCAGCCGTGGCAATAGTGCCATCTTCAAGGAATGGAGAAGGCAATCCCAACCTGCCCAACTCAAAGAAACTCCCTCGAATGCCATCCAGCGCTTTGTTTAGAAAAGTCGCCGCTGCCTTAGTACGCTGGAAAGTGGAGTAGCAATGAATGAATGTATTTGCCATTTGAGCTGCGGTGTCCCGATCTTCAATACCCGCCCCGGCAAGGATCTCGTCTGAGACCGAGTATAGCTTATTTAGCAAGTCCTTTGCCTCGGGAACCTTTTCCAGGATGAAGCGCGGGAACTGTTCCATTGTATCATGGGCTTCCTGATTGAGTTTTAATGCCTTGTCGATGAACCAGAGGGTAGGCTACAGATTTAGGTAGAAGGCTTTGATTTTCTCCCAG
>VDFB02179463.1:0-24140 GCA_007258455.2 Sequoia sempervirens
TCTCTCTCTCTCTCTCTCTCTTATTCACTCCATCTCTCTCGATCTTTATCTTTATCTCTCTATTTCTCTCCTAAAATTTTATTAGATGTTATATAGATGCAATTTTAATTGTTAATCTCTCTTCTCACAATATCTATTTCCCTTTTATCTATCTTCTCTCTCTCTTCTACCTCTTGCTCTCTCCACCTCTCTGCATCTCTCTATATCTCTTTCTCTCTCTCTCTCTCTCTCTCTCTCTCTCTCTCTATGCGTGTGTCTCTCTCTATCTCACTCTTCCCTCTTTGTATATCCCTCTCTTTCTCAAGACCTCTTTGTTCTTTATGTCTCCCTCTATTTTTTTATCGCTCTTCCCCCTCTTATCTCTCCCTCTTTCTATCCCTACCTTTCCCTCTCTCTATTGCAATCATAACATTAGCCTATTGACAATGGAGCATGATTATCTTCCTCATGTAGAGGGTTTTTTTAGTCGTATTTGGATCCCTATAAGAGGGTGCATAGTTGATTTGGAGCTATCACATCTTCATTTAGACCTTTGTGGTACAAACAACGTCATTTTCTAAATGGCCTACCAATAGACCTCATATACTACAAAAATTATGCAAAAAATAGACCAATTTTTTTGCTAACTGACCATCCAAACCTCTTCGGCATACCCATTGGACACCAATGTGTGATTGCTAGTTATTTCTTTAATACCGGTTGCATACCCTTGGACTCGATGACGTAAACATATAGGGGTCTATGGGAATGGTGCACGAATGGTGCACGTATCAACATTCTAACCCTGAATTTTCATCATATTCACTCTACTAATTTAGTTATTCTTACATTTCAAAATAGAATTTAATAAACAAAATTAAATAAACTTGTTGAATTTTACCCAAGTATCAATCTTGAATGTTTCATTCAGCAAGACATTTTTCATATACATCTACTCTACAACTAATGTATGTTGTGTAGCTACATCTCGAGCACTCTCACCATCATACATGTAAATAGCGTCGCAAGAATGACAATGGTGGACTGGAACTCTAGGCCTAGAAGTCTCACCCAGATTAGGCTCTACTAGAGGCCTTACGCATTGTAGAATGTTTTGAGTGAGCAAGCTAATCAAGTCAATTGTGTCCACCTCAATATTGTCCTTCACATTGGAAGGAACAATGACATGCTCCACCATGAGTTTGTCCAAGGCTCTTGGTGCCAGTTGTGGATTACATTGTGCACTTGCTCTATCATGTGTGGAGCTCTCACCTCTACCCTAAGAATCTAGATAGTCAAAATAATTTGGTATCTTATTGAGGACAAACTCACAATAGAGTTTCAAAAAAAAAAACTACGAGACCTCATAGTTATTGCATGGAACTATCTACCACCGCTCCCAAAACTTATTTTTAATTAATTCATGACAACACCAATGGATGGGGAACCTCCTACATGCAAGTGATAAAGGTTCATTGGTTCTTGGGTATGTGGAAATAGCACACAAGTCAGCTTTGCTATTTTTTCTTTCCTCACTTGTGCATAGGAAAGTCCACTAATATAAATTCATTTTAATTTCTCCCTCTTATTCAACCAAAAAGAAATATTTTCACTCATTGCTCCTATGTGAGTTACAATCAATTTTAAGGATTTGGAAATGCCTCTCCTATGAGGGTGGGTTGTAGCATGTTCATTTAATTTGGCAATCAATTCTTCAAGCTCTTTTTTGTTGTTTTCTATTTGATTTAAAATATTTTCTTGAGTTCCTATAGGATGCCTATGAATTGAGAGAGGGGTTTGATGTTCTTGTTCAGGAGGGTCTTTGTGAAGAGGTGATTGTGAATTATCAATATTCAGAGGTGGAGATTGATTTCCTAGACATTAAAATAAATTTTAATTAAAAAACTTATTTCAATCTACAATTTAATTCAAATTTGAAACAAAAACAATAGAAATACATACCTCTTTGACCTCTTTGACATCTTGGTGGCATCCTCGCGAAGAATCACAAGCTAAGAGTGCAAAAAATGACCTTTTGGTAAGCGTGGGTTGCAGAGGTAAAAAAAAGCCAAGCACAAGTCATGGGTTGCAGATTATGAGGGTTTAAACACATTTTTTTTTAATCTAAATTTTCTATTTGGCAAGCACCAAATTTGGCGCTTGCTAAATAGTCAAGCCATTTGGTGAGCACAAAAAACACTTTTTGGGGTTTTTTAAAAATGTGACACCTTTTTTGTGTCACAACTTGGTGCACTTACCCCTATATGAATATTGAATTGTATGGGAGATTTTGATTCACTTTCCTTGCTACTATAGGTTTGTGAGATTATAATCATCATCAAATCCATCAAATATACTTCTTGCAATACAAATCCACTCCTCTTTTATCATTTGTTTGGGACCAACACTAGATTCAATAACTGAAAAATTTGATGAATAGTTGGCCTCCGTATTACTCTTGCATTGCACACCAAAAATTTCAACCTGAATATGATAGTTTAGGTTGCCATCTCAAGAGCATGAAGAGTCAGTCTCACCATATTTGTTGCTATCAAGCTCAATAATTTCATTACATGATTTTCCGTTTGCACCTTGACCGTCTTCCCATCCAACAAATTATTTTATTTGACCATTACTGTTGCCTTTGGAAGTCATTTACGAGTAATCTAGATTAGAATTTGATTCATGTTCATTTATTACATCAATTATGTGATGCAAATTTTGAATTTGGTTTATTTTGATGACATCCTTGGTTCAAACTTTTATTCTTCTCTACAATTGAAAGTGGGATGTAGAGATTTATAATCAGATCCAACAAACATTCATTGTGTTCTATTGCTCAAATTTATGGGAGCATTTGTATTATTTTGCTTCATGTGGAGCATTTGACCTAACATGTTTATCATTGTATCAAGCTTTTTTTCAAACTTATTTGAAAGAACTATCCCCAAAGGAGTTGTTCTCTCTCTATTTGTTATATTCACATGTTTTGTCACTTATATGGAATATTTTTTTTTCATCATAAGGTTAACTTCTCTTTCACTTATTGGCAAGATCCAGTTTTGATACCATTTGTGATGCCTTGTTTAACAAATTTCGTATATATCAAACTCCAAGCACACAATTATGATAATTTCTACTCAATTTATAAATAAACAGATAATATTTATTGCTTCCGGATGAAATCGATTTATTTAAAAAATTTCAGTTAATGTGTTTGATTATTTATATATATTATACTTAGAATTCTACTCAATGAATTCAAGCTTGTCTTTAGCAATGGCTAATAAGTGAACTTTCAATTTGCAGTGAATTACAATTGATTGGAATATCTTTGAAAAGACTCCAAAATTGTACACTAGTTATTGATAGCAATTCTAACTATCTAACACATGAAACTTCCATGCAATCTATTAGTCAAATTGCCCCAGATCTGAATCAGTAGTTTTCGTCCTCTAATTCAATAATGAAATTTAGAGGGATTCCATCCTTTAATTCCAAACATTAAAGGGTTTCCTCCTTAATTCAAATTGAACTGCAGTTCCATGCTGAAAAGAAGTAATAATTAGATAATAAAAGGTGTTTCCCATTCATATTGTTTTTCCTTCTCCTTGCTTGATCTTCCTTATATACCTTTTTCTTTTAATGGACATAGCTTTTCACATGCCCCTTGATATTTATTAAAAGTAAACTTTAATTTTAATCTTAGTTTATTATTAATTTACCCTTCTTAAAATTAAAAGAAATTGCAGGGACTTTTAAGGGAGCACTACAATATCCTCCCAAGAAATTCATGCATATTTCAAAGCAATCAAAGTGCCTAGTAGCTTCATTCGTTATTCACATCCATAATGACAGAGAATCATCCCCTGTATCTTCACAAACTTTCAATCACAAAGTAACATCAAACACAATCATAGACAATCTCTAATAACAATGGCATCTCCATTCTTCATTGTTTCAGATCCATAATTTTAGAAAGACCTATCCTATGTGTCCATAATAGTCGAGCTCTAACAAAAGCAATGAAAGCTCCATCATAGTTGATCTCGAAAAACAAGTTCTCTGTTTTCATATCTACAATGCTAAGAAGAACCATCCTATATATCTTCACAAACTTTCAATTAAAATGTGAAATAAAGGATGTGTGCACTTCCACAGAAAGAGAAATTCCTGAAATTCTTCATTGCATCAGATCCACAATTTTAGAAAGAACTATCCTATGTAGTCATCATAGTTGATCTCTAATGACGGTGCACCTTCATTGAAGATAGTAATGAAAACAACGAAAGCTCCATCATAGTCAATTTTGGGAAACAGGTTGTTGTTTTCATCATCAAAGACTAACACCAAGAAATGCCATAGCAAGAGATGGCAACACCAGATTATACATACATTTAATGTGTAGCTTAAAAAGGAAATTCATAAAAATTACATGTTCTTATACTTTTTTTGTGGTTTCTTTTGTTTATCTACATATATTATCTATAAGAAATTAAATACAATCTATGAGAAATTAAATTACACAGGGAGCTCATATCGGATTATCTATACATTTAATGTGTAGATTAAACAGGAAATTCACTGAAATTATATTGAGCAAAGAATTGGAGAAGATACTAGTTCTTGTACTTTTGTGTAGTTTCTATATGTTTATTTAGATATATTATTTATAAGAAATAATATACAACTTATGAGAAATTAAATTATACAAGAAGCTCAACCAGAGTGCAATCCTTGAAAACATAATGAGAAGTTGAGAACATATATTTGTGACGCACAAATAATGATGCACGTACCTACAAAATAGCTAAGGTGAAAAACTTTGACAAGAATGCAATGGACAACTAAACAATAAGAATAAATTAATAAGATATCTGATAAACAATGGCATATAAAATATGTACATTTTTTAGACTGGTAAGATAATAATAAAATACCTTTACTGAGCACAACCATTGTTTTATTTTTACTTTTGTTGAAGACCATTGCCATCAGCATTACCATGAAGCCCTAAAACACAGTGTAGCAGCACAATAGGAATTTATTGAACAGTGTGGTGAACCTGACTTGAAAAAAATAAATGAATGAATTAAATATTTGATCAAATAATACAAAAAACCTCTAGCAATGATGAGCCAACCCAAATATTTCATCTTGCCCCAGACCTTTACAGAAAGAAAGGTCAAGAGATAGGCAGCTACATTAGGATGACAACAGCAAAATCCTATAAGCAGATTTGTCACAAACTTTCACTAACTGCAACAGAATGCATATGATTCAATTTGATAAAAGCATGGCAGGTTTGTCATGGTCATGAATTCCCTCCTACATACTGCAACAGGAAACATCTGATCCATATGCATATGACTCAGGGAGATGGTATAACACCAGAGATAAAGAATTTCATCCTGATCAAACCATACAGATTGGATCCGTTGCTATGGCAAGAAGCAGCAGCGGATGTTCTCTCATTTTTAATTCAGAAATTATTAAAAACCATTGATATAACCGTTTTGAGCTAAACAAATAGTATCTAGGGTTTAAGGTTTATCCTCCTCTCAATCCTGGGGTAGACAAACGATATACTTATTCATCTAGGCACAACATTTTAGGAACGAAACCACATCTGGCAGAACAGCTTTAGAGGCCACAACATTATCAGCACATGAAGATCTTTGCAGTTTCCTGTTTTCTCTGAGAGCACCTCTTTCCTGTCATCACGAAACAAAAAAACTCTTTCAAATATGCAAAAATAGATCAAATGCAGGGACTTACTGTTTGCACATCCAATAAACTATTTGGCTATAAAGAGATGAATTACCGAGGTTCTGAACCGAAAAGGTTGCCCTGGTGTTGTTGTTGACTTTCTGCCTTGGCTAGAAGAAGATGAAGTCTGGGACAACTTACAAACCTGTTGACGAGATGGGGGGCAAGATTGTACCTGTAAAAGCTAGTCAGTCACTTGCTTTGTTGTTCACTGAACTAAGAATACCCCGCTCTACTATGCATCTAACGACATACCAGAACAAAAATTTGATATACTTCACTAAACAAAAATGATCAGCACATTAAAATCTTTAAATACCCCCTTGAAAACTATGGAGTGCGTAAGTGGACAGGGGCCAATATTAACCATTGTTCCTTTTGGATAGACCAAGCAGTACACAAGTAATGTGTTTGTGGGGAAGGGCAAAGGCAATCCTCTATTGTTCGGTTATGATGGCACCTATTGATTCTATTTCAAATTTAGGTTACTCTACCAGATTAGAGTATTATGGTATATATTTGAATGATGCTACAGGACATAAAAGGGCATTACCTTCTGGCCTGCATTCCATCTATACGTATTTGTGGGATGCCTTCGTTCCACACCATCAATTCTTCTGAATTCAGAGAGGCAGCATATTATGTAAAGAAGACCTAAAGCTAAAATAACACAAAATAACATGAGAATTTGGAATGGGAGACTTACTTCTTTTTCCAGCTACTTGGGCTGAATATCTTTTCATGAAATGACTTCTTATGTGGTTTCGTGAACCCTTTTTCCAGATGTTCTGAACTTTCCTTATATTTCTCAAGTTGTGGATCTTCTGAATATGCAGTATTTTCCTTTTCATGGGAATGAATGGGTCCAGAGGATACTTCAAGGAAAGGATCACTGAAATCTTTTATGTTCTCAACTTTCTCTAAATAATCATGTTCATGCTCATGAAGGGTACTCAAGTTTGTCAGCATATTTCCCGATGTATCACTTACCATATTTTCAGTATGGGATGAAAAATCTTCCTCATTAAGTTTCGGCTGCTTGGATGATGACAAATTGTCCTTCTTTACACCAGATTTTGAACAACTTTTTGCAGCATCATTTTTATTGTTTCTCAATTGAAGCCCCCCTATTTCCGTTGGTCCTGACTTACTGCACTTATCAGGATCATCAATGATGTTATTTTTCATGACTTGTTGATCCTTGGAGCTACTTAGACTGGATCGTTCGTATGAACAGTTAATCTTGTCATCTTGATTCTGTTTTCCTTTCTCCTCATTGCCTATATTGCTATCATGTTTAAAGGCCATGTTGGACTGTTTGGCAGAATCTTTCTGACCTCCATACAATGCAAGTTTATTCACTTTAGAGCAAAACTCTGAAAGATGTGTCAAGAAATCTTTCCTTAGGGTTTTACCAAAGAGGTAACCTGCTGAAAAAGTGTCCTTAGTTGCTGAACCAGATTTCAGAGATGAACTTTGATTATCACTTGTACAAGTTTTGTTGGATGTTAGTTTAGTGATCCGGGTAGGGCTTCTAACCCCTTTCTTCTCACTGCGTTCAGGGGTTTTTACTGGAGTAGTAGTATTATAAACTATTTGCTTTTTAGTCTTTTTCTTCTCGCTACGTGCACAATAAGGATTATCATTTTCAGCAGCTGGAAGGTATTTCCCTTTTCTGGATGCATGTTTGTTTCTATCTGTAGGTGATGGCTTCTTTAAATTCCTTGATGCATTTTCCTTTGCCTTCAATTCGTACAAAGAAGTTTCTGAAGTCAACAGTGGACCCCTGGTTTTCATGCAATTCAGTGTACTAAACAAGTAAAGAAATAGGCTCAACTTCCCAACATATCAATTAATTGGATGATACAGAAAAGATAGAGAAAGATTTGAATGATCAATATGATAAAAGAAATACACACCTTGAAACCCTGTCCCTTAGTGGTGTATTGCTGGAAATGCTTGCCGCTGAAGTACACCTAAAAGATCTAGGCTGTTTTACCTGCTACTTGTTAGGATATTGTTAGTGAGTTAAGATGATACTGTAAAAAATCAATTCCAAATACAGGAATACTAACTCTGAATTGAAAAGCAAAATCAAAACCTTTGGCGACTCAAATAATGGAAAAGTGTCCTTAGTTGCTGAACCAGATTTCAGAGATGAACTTTGATTATCACTTGTAGAAGTTTTGTTGGATGTTAGTTTAGTGATCCGGGTAGGGCTTCTAACCCCTTTCTTCTCACTGCTTTCAGGGGTTTTAACTGGAGTAGTAGTATTATAAACTATTTGCTTTTTAGTCTTTTTCTTCTCGCTACATGCACGATTAGGTTTATCACTTTCAGCACCTGGAAGGTATTTCCCTGTTCTGGATGCATGTTTGTTTCTATCTGTAGGTGATGGCTTCTTTAAATTCCTTGATGAATTTTCCTTTGTCTTCAATTCGTACAAAGAAGTTTCTGAAGTCGACAGTGGACCCCTGGTTTTATTGCAATTCAGTGTACTACACAAGTAAAGAAATAAGTTTGACTTCCCAACATATCAATTAATTGGATGATACAGAAAAGATAGACAAAGATTTGAATGATCAATATGATAAAAGAAATACACACCTTGCAGTCCTGTCCCTTAGTGGTGTATTGCTGGAAATGCTTGCCGCTGAAGTAGACCTAAAAGATCTGGGCTGTTTTACCTGCTACAGGTTAGGATCTTGTTAGTGAGTTAAGATGATACTGTAAAAAATCAATTCCAAATACAGGAATACTAACTCTGTATTGAAAAGCAAAATCAAAACCTTTGGCGACTCAAATAATGGAGCATCCAACAAGCTGGCTGCAGTCCTCGGATGATTACAATCTGAAATACAAATATCCATTCCCATCACACTCCATCATAAAATTCTTGAATTGCATACATAACTCTCCCAAAGCATGAGGCCATAGGAACAATCCAACAAAATCTTTTTGTGAACAAATCCTAGCAGATAAAATCCTTATGTTTATTTGAAACAATAAAAGCTAACAACACGTTGGCCCGAAGATCTTATTATCCAAGGCTATGTCTCAAAATTTGTACATATGCTCACTATCATTGTGTAGTGGCTATGCACCACCATCAACACACACCAACAGACACCATGTATGTTCAAATCCTATGAGAATGACTAGACACAACTTAACAGTATGGACCAATGTGAAGATTTCAATAACATCCTGGCTATGCAACTTACAACCCGTCTCAAATCTTTCGAGCACATATCAAACAATGACATCCAGAATTTCAAGCAACTTACTTCAATGACTTTGTACCTTGCAAGGATAAGACTATTAGAACAATCACATCCAATTTCCAATCCTCGTTTGCTACCAGATAAACACATAATGCTTGTCCTAAACAAGTTCACCAAACTCTCAAAATGGCTATTCATCTTGCAAGTATAAGATGTCAACATCATGCATCAATTGTGGAGATTTTAATACCCTTCAAGGCTATGCAATTCATAGACTATCTCAAATTTCAGACACAAAAACCCTGTGCAATGGCTATGCACCAACATCTGCATACACCATCGGAAGCTATTTATGCTCAAATCCTTTGACTAAACAAATGAAAAACTTAATATATTGAAGATTTGAGATTTTCAAACAGATTATCATGTGTCCGAAATGTCCGATTCCAGTGGTTCATGTCTCCTTCGAGACCCTTCTTCAGAAAAATAAAAATGTGAAGATCTCAATAACCTACAAGGTTATGAAACTCACAACCCATCTGAACATTTTTTAGCACATACAAAACCCAACTCACTGCCATGACTTTCCACCTCGCATAGGATAAAACTCTGGGGCAGTATAGTGTAAGACTGCCAAACATGAAAAGGGCAATATAAGAAAATGGTGTTCATCTACGTAGCTTGTCTGGAATTGGTTCAACCGATAATTGTTTTAGCAGAATCAAGTCTAATTATGAATCACGCTTCTAGATCCCATCAGATAAATGATACCCTGCCTCTAAAATCTCAAACCATGTTTTTCATTGATGGACAGAGCTACCTCTTTCTTATGAACACATTGAAATATTCCCATCGGAACCAAAAAGTTAAGACGGTCATCAAATAACTTCATGATTTTCAACCAAATTGCAATCACAATGAAACCAATACATGCTTAAGAATACTATCTTGTTATCTGTTTCTTGATAATGGGTATGATTTGAAATATTGATTAAAAACACTACACGGTCAAATTCAGAAATATCATTACACAACAACATGGACTGTGGAAATCCAAGAATATTAAAGTTATGAGTCCTAGACCATGCAAGGCTATCCCATTTGACTTTTCATGCACAAAAGTTCAAATGCGTGGCTTAAAAACTAAAAAAACTCAAGACCTTTTATTAGATAGATTGAAAAACCATACCAGGCTTGCAGAACCAGGCATCATCATCCACAGGTTCCTCCAGTGCAAAGAAGTCAAACCATTTGGGTGCCCGAATATCTTCATAAAACTCATCCCTCACAAATCTGCTGTCAATGTTCTTCCAATCTATATTCAAAACATCCATTCTTACAAGCAAAACAAAACACCACCACCACAACAATAAGAACAAAAACATAAAAGGAAACAGTAAGTACTGTAAAAGCAATGTCAAATCTAACAAGAAATGACCCAGGAAACAGAGAAAAAGAATCCTCGACTCCTGGTGGAAGCTCTTTCAAGAAAATTCTGCGTGCCATTAAAGTATTTAAACTTCAACCAATCGGGTCGATTCTGAGTAAGTATCTCGCAACAGATTCAGTGTGAGCTGTACACTGTGATGCATAAATCTTATAAATGAATAAATCTTCCGTAAATAGGCTTAGCAATTGTTGGAATGACAGTAGGATCGAATACGAGGTCTATACTACAACGGTCAAAATCAATTGTAAGGGATTTTTGATAGTTGTTATGGTTGAAAGGCTGTTCTCTACAAATTTATCCATCTAATTTAATAAATAAGTAGTTATTCCCAAGTTCTCTTTGAATGATTCCAAATTGTAATTAATTTTCTTCATAGTTTATAATCTGCATTCTCTAATTAAGGATCTGAGAACACTCTATTGCAGTTATATCTGTTCATAAACTGGATGCACCTGTAGTATAGCGTAGAAGGAAAAATATTGCCTTACACTACTGAAATCTGTATCCAGCATTTGCTTATATATGCCTTAACCTTGTCAATGACAGTGAGGAATAAATGGAACGCATGGGTATAGTTAATAATGTTTTTTTTTAATATCACCTCTCCGAAGTAGATATAGGGTTTAATGCTAAGACTTGGGAATGAATTATGTAAGTCGCAGCAGTAGGAGAAATTAAGGGAGTAATCAGATTGGTTAACCATAATATACCATACCTAGCCATAAGAAGGATGAGATCATAATAGATCTAGATTTTCTAAGTATAAGAATCCTAACACTAGAATTATAGTTGTCTCACTGAATAGAAGGGAACCATCATTTAATTCAGTGTGTTGTCAAAATTGAGTTAAGATACAAACCATTGCAATCATATAGTATAGCATCTTCTAATATCTTATTACTAATCATTAAGATCATAATTAATTAAAGGTGTCAGATGCATTTATTATCTAGTCTGAGAACCAAGCTATTACAAGAATAAGAGATTATACCATAAGATAATAGAAATCGAAAGGTTAAGAATACCATTATTACAAATATTATGGAGTGTATATTTTTATATGATGATATGATGAGCATAGCATTGCGAATTGTCTCAAGTATGACTCAGAAATTGATTATGTTTATCCCAAGTTTGTAATGATGGATATACCTTTCAAGGTTCAAAAGGACATTAGGTGGTGAGGGTGAACATTTCATATTTCATGAACTAAGACTATTTTAAAAGTAATGGATTTCACTAGATGATGAAGGATATTAAGAGATTAAGAATGTATTATTATTATATGCATATTCTTGGATGTCAATCCAATGGATATAGTTTTGTCAACCATCCAAAGTTGACTTACATATTGACTTTTCTTATAGCAAGTTTATAACTTTTATGTCTTTTGAAGTTTAAATAATTTTGTATGACCTTATCGAGGCATGACACTTTCTACTAGAGATTGATGACAAATTAATAGGATCATGATGCTTGATCATATTAGTCAAATATCATTTGGAGCCATATTGAGGCTTCACATAATTGTCATATTGATGAATAAATACTGAGTATTATTACCCATATTATCAACAAATGAATCCTAAGTGAGATATTTATTCTACCGGATTATCATCATACATGAATGTTTAAGGGGTTTCTTACTAGTATAATATACCAGTTCAGGATATCTAGAACCAATACACTTGTGATATAAGATCACCAAATCATGTTCTAATCATAATTAAGACCCTATATTATAACTATTAATTGGGGATCGAATGTTGTTTAGTATCCTCGAAAGGTAAATGTAAGGGTTTGGGATGCTCACAATGAATTAGGATCAATATCAATGTGAGGTCAAGATGAGATATGGATGACCTTATTCGAAGTTTCTCAATATAGGTTTACTATATTGTGAGCTTAGTTAAATGTTGTTAAGGGTTAATAATTGAAGCAGATCCTTAATTAATCTTGTTCATGTGAACATGCGTGTAGGTCCTTTGAGAAACTTTGTAAGGAGAACTATGTGTGGCTTTGATCTATTTGGAAGTGGGTATGTAGGCAGTCCTTGGGAAAAGGATGCCCCTATGACCTCAAGTCCAAAGGGGGAGGGTTTAGGGGGATAACTCCAAGGGTTGGGGTTGTTCCTAATTGGTTTGACCTTCTCTCTTTAGTAGGCTTTGGTTTGAGGTTGAAATGGGTACCAAATGGGTATTAAATGGTTATGAAGGAATTAAGGAAACCTGATAACTTATAATTAATATATAATATTCTGTTGAATACTAATTTGAATGAAATAATGGATTTGACTACTTTCAAATCAATATTTGATTATATGTATATATTGGGTAAAGACCATCTTGTGTTGGTTTTGTGTAACTTTTATGTGTTTGTGAAATCCAACTCCATATCTAGAGGTTTCCAATAAAGGAGAGAATAAATTATAAATTAACCCATAGATATCCAAACCAAAATGATAGGCAGGTGAGGTAGACCATAGAGAGAAACTCAAATTATATATTTTTTTCTAAAAATGTTTAGGAAATGCCCATTGTCTAAGGATCACCCCTATTACTAGTCTAGATCACTTATGTTAGCTCAAGTCACCCTTGTTACTCGTGAAATCTCTTAAGCACCCAAATTTTCCCATATTTCCATATCAAATTACCTCTATTGGAAATAGATGATTATGGATAGTGCACAATCTAGCATTACACAATGGAGCTCTTGAAGGCTCCAAACTTGAATCTAAGGCTAACTATGGCATATTTAACATTCATACAACTTGAATAACCCTCAATACTATGTTTAAATAAATAAAAAAGATAGAAATAAGGTTACATGGCCTAAGGAAAATGTTGGGCTAGGTTGTTACAATCCTAAATCAAGTTAACACAAAATAAAATGTATCTACCCTGATCCAAGTGATATTTAGAATTAATTTTAACCAAGAAATTCCTATGTTCTCTAAGTTAAAATCACCAAGTCTACATTCACAAATTTTGTTAATTTATTTTAAGCCAAAAATATACAATTTAGATACCTTGTCCAATTGCTATTTAGAAATAAGTTGAACCAAGAATTCCTTGTGCTCTCTAAGTTCGATTCACCATATCTACATTCATAAATTCTAGTAATTTATTTAAAGATAAAAATATACTATTCATTAGTGTTTACCTATTTTACTTCCATGTAAAAATAACATATATGAGTGTTCTTAACTCCTACCAAGAATCAAATGTAAAATGTGAAATAATGATTCTAATCCATTATCACAATTTAATGTTTATAATATGACATATAATCCATAATTTTACTTGAATTTAAAATAAAACATATCTACACATCAATAATCAAGATGAGCACAACATATGATTCTATTTTGATTTATAATACCTTGTCAAATCAAATAAAAAGAATTAAAAAATTAAAATATGGTATCTACTTCCCAAATGTGGATGATTTACAATCATTTACAAAATTCATTCATGGATCTTATACAAAATAAACCATAAATTGAGAAAATTCCTTAATTATACATTTCATATAAAATCAATAATGAAGGTCTTACAACATCAAAATCATAAATAAACTTTGCATGCTCTCCAAACCATAACCATAAATCTAGATAACTCCAATGGTGATCAATGTGCCAACCAACCATTTGGGACCCTAAGACCACCCCTTTATACTTTGAGGTGATCAAATAGGTAATCATAATATTTTACATAATATAATATGGGGATGATACAATATCATGGCATCCATAACACATCTGTAGAGGAGGATATTTACTACCCTCAAGTCTCAAGACAAGCAAGAGTCTCCAAGGAGAAAATGGTCTTCAACTACCTCAAAGAATAATGCTCAAGTGATGGGATGGAACAATGAGAGTTCTAGAAATAGAAAGATCATGAAACAAAGGTTCTCTGGATAGACTGCAAACTTTTGGCCAAGGATGACAACGCAACACACAGACGACAACGTGGCACGTTGGCATCCCAGAGGCATGTTGGCGTCTTGTATGGACTAAAAACTGAGAATATCATAAAAAAATAGTAAAGTGTCTACTAACGGTTTTGTCTACTAGGAATTCTTGAAGTATGAAGATAATGGAGGATAAAATAACTAAAATAATGAAAACTAAATGAGAGATAACTTAAATAATATAAATGATAAGAATGAAGGGAGAGAAAGAAAGTGCTCACAATAGATCAAGCAATGAAGCCTCAAACAAAGTAATATCTCTATTACCTACACACATAAGACCAAGAGAAAATGTTGGGGTTGTTTAAGGGATTTCCTTTAGTCAAACCCTTGTTTTGGTGTTTCCACCTCCACGAACAACTAGATAGATAGATAGAGAAAATAAAAAGACAATGAAATAGATAAATAGATGAGATATACAATGCATAGACAAGGGATGTAAGGAATCCCAAGATGATCAAAGACACAAGATAAGTAGATATCACCTACAAGGCTTGAGAGAGCCACACAGAGAGAGTTGTGAGATCCAAGAGAGTAGTAGAGAGTGTTGAGAGAACTTGAGAATGTTGTAGCAAGAAAGAGAGTTGTGCAAGCTTGAGAGAAAGAGAGAAAGACAAGAAAATTTCCAAGAGAGGAGGAGATAATTCAAGAGAGAAGCCAAGAGAGATCAATAGAATTAAAAGGATAGATTTAAAAGAGAAAAGAGGAGGGAAAAGAAGGTTCTCGAATTGTTACAAAGTGCTTCAAGCTACTAACACCGAAAAAATAAGTTGACAAGTGGAAAAAAGATTAGAAACAACTAGTTGAACATCAAAATGTCGCAGGATGCTAGCGCAACGTGTGGATTTTTGTGTAGCACACTAGTGTCCAAAAAAATCATGCAACAAAATGGTGGGAACAAGGAAGACACAAGGTTTGACACAAAGATGGCGCACAAAGGTAGCTACTAAAAAGGGGTCCTAAGCATCATGAGGGGGGGAAAGGTTGATGCAAGGGTTGAAATGAGCCTACACAAGTACTAAGGGAGTGGACACTAAAGTGGATACAGAAATGTAGGTGAAATTGCAAGGGGTGCAATTTTGTGATACTACATTTTTCCCCCACTTTAGTGGACATATGAATTTACATGAATATGCATGCTAAAGGAAATCTACTAAACATAAATGACATCATGGTGCCAAAAGGATACTATAGAGGAAGTAGATAGCCCTTAGAACCAAGGACACATGCCCCTAGGGTGAAGACCTACAAAACAAATACATTAGACAAGAAAGATCTGCACAAGAAAAAAAAAGGTTAGAACATATAGATATTTAGGAATAAAAACATAGATAACACATACACAAAAGCACATAACAAACTAAAGGATTTGAGTCAACAAAGTGAAAGAGACCTCGATGTAGAAGGTTGTCTCAATACTATACGTCCTCCCCAAATTAAGAAATAACACATAAGAATTATTAAACAAAGAGAAGAATGTAAGGATTGATTGCTTCAAGAGAAGAATGCGTCCAAAAGATAGGGAAGAAACCAATGTCTAAGAGAAACAAAGAGAGAAAGAGAATTATATACTCAAGATGAAGAAGGCACATATCTTTGATCCGGTATATTAAAAAATATATTCTCAAGATGAAGAGGACACAGGTCTTCGATTCAGTATATACAATTGTAAAGCCAAGACAGGACATGAAGAGGACATGGGTCGTATTTCCTACAAAGTTGACTAAAAATTCACCACAAACATGTTTGTTGCAAATAAAGAAGTTAGGTGAAAAAGAAAAATATAATAAACACCATGAAAATTTTCATGAGACATAATAAGACTCAACTGGTCAGATATAAGATGGCATTGATAGGTGTGGATAGCATGGCTAGATTCAATACAACAAGCATGTAGGCCTATGGCTACTACAAATTGTGTTGCAAGAAAGTCATAGAAAAGATAGGTATAGTCAAACTGCCCCAAGCTAGATGCCAAGATATAAGACATGTCTAGTCAAGTTTTCCCCAAGATAGATGCCAAGGTATAAGACATCTAGACACCAAGACACAATCTATGTCAAATATTAGATATAAGATACAAATAAGACACCAAAGAATCCTTTTGAAATATTTTCAAAAAGGGGTTCTTTCATCAAGGAATCCTTCTCATAAGACATCAAGACATCAAGGAACCCTTTTGAAAGAACTTTCTTTAAGGAATCCTTTTACAAGAATTTACTCCTCGTTGAAAATTAAGCAGATATGAGAGCCCCCCCTTAGGATGATGTGTGCTACGCAAAGGATCACATGTCATTCTAAGGAGAAGAAAAAGACATAGAGACAAGAGGAGATCTTCAAGAAGGACACACACCTCCAGAACAAGTCACCTCAGCCACCAACATATAGGAGAGGATAACCTTGCTAGATACTATCATGTTTCTACCATAGAGAAATTATGGTTGCACACAATAATGTATGACCATGAATGGAAGTGAGCAGGAAAAGCTATGAATGCTACATGTATAGCAGGAAACAACATAATAGAAGGGTGTAAGAACCTCATGAGAAGACACTTAGAATGGACATGATAGAGGTAGACCTCTATATCACTTGCCATGCAAAGAAAAGATAGGAGTATTAACAGATGGAAGAGTGATGGCACCAGAATCAAGAAGTTGTTGTATTTTGTCCTTCAAGGATCAACATTCATTGGTGGAATGGCCAAGCACTTGATGATATACACATAAAGAATGTTTTTCTTTATCAGGCTTATGGAATTTCTTATGTATAGGAGGAGGAAGAGTAATCAAGTGGGATTTTAGAAGCCTCAAAAAAATATGCTCTTGCTCAAATAAAGAATGAGGAGAAAGAAGCAACCCTTTCTCTTGTGACGAAAAGTTGGACTGCTCACAAGAAGAAGACTTGAAGACAACGAACAATATAGGAGGTGTATACACCTAAAATGGTCACATCACATTGTCTGGTAATTAATTAAATATTTTTAAATATTTAATTAAATCTTTGAATTCCATCTGCGTATAAATAAATTTAAATAATTTATTTATATTGTTCATTCTTTCATTTAGATTAAATAAATAAGTTTATTTAATCATCTTTTCCTATTCATTTCTTAATTAATTAAATAAACATTACGATTTATTTAATTATCAATAATCTTGAAATTGAATATTTTATTCAAATAAAGATTAAATATTTCCTCTCTTTTAATTATATTCTTCTAATATCCATTTCCAATTAAATATTTCTAAATATTTAATTAATTCTTCTAATATTTTATATTCTTCTAAAGTCACATCACAATTAAATATTTCAAAATATTTAATTAAATCTTCTATAGTCCTAAAATCAAAAAAATCAAACTCAATAAATGAAATTAAATAAATTTATTTTATTTAATAAATTTGGGGATTATCTTCAATAGCCGTGAAACAAACTGCCAAAACAGAAAATTAAATTTCTTTGTTTCTGTGCGAGCTTGTTCCCGTGGGTTGAAGACAAGGCTCCATTCTTCTCTCCAACCTCCCAACATTCTCCATCTTCCTCTCAACCTCTTCATCTCTCACCTTTCAATTCTACTAGACAATCTCACAATCGTTGATCTTTGCCAGCCAGGATTTTGCCTGAGAAAAACTATAAATAAGACTACTGGATCCTTCAAATCATATAGAAGCTTTCAGCAGGAAAATTATAGTCAATTTGCAATAGCATAGCCTTCATAAGCCTTTTAGCATTTCCATTTCATAAGCATAGCATAGAATCATGGCATATTCACTTCAATTCATAACATCTTCCATTTACAGCCCCTGTGCATATCCGTCAGTATTTTCACCTTCACCAGCATCTACGATAGAATTTCCTTTGCATACTCATTCTGCAGACTGCCATTTGGAGAAGGTGAGGTTACACAATCTGAGAGCAGTAGCTTCAAATAAATCTCTGGAGATAGAGAAAGATGGAACGCTTCTGAAGATTTCCTGCTTATTTTAATTGCATTTCAAATTTCTTTAGTTTAAAGTTCTATCATTTGTGTTTATTGTTTTCATTTAGATTAACATATTAACATATATACACATTTTTGGCGCCCACCGTGGGGCTCTTGCCCCTAAATTTAACATCTTTTTGCAGGTTTCTCTGACAGGTTACGGCCAAAAATAGTGGATTAGCGCAAGAAACACGTTTCTGAAAGTTCATACCCAGTTCAGCGCCCGTGAAGAATCCTACAGCGCATTTGAGCCATCCTACAACGCTCTTAAGACATCTTGCAGTGCCTTTAAGCAACCCTGTAGCGCATTTGAGAAATCCTGCAGCGCTTCTGATCCATCCTGCAGTGCTCCTGAGTCATCCTATAGCGCCTATAAATAGTTTTGCAGTGCTCTTAAGGATTTTTGCAGCGCATATAAATAATCCTACAGCGCCTATAAGGTCTGTTATAGTGCATGTTTCACAGACCTGCAAACTGTAATTTGTACTTTGAAAAAGTTTAACTGAATCTGACGCAACCGCGGACAGTTAAGGACTTTAATTAGGAATTAAGCAATCCTAGGGTAGTCACATAAATTAAGAATTAACCAATCCTAGGGTAGTCACATAAATTAAAATGAAGCAATCCTAGGGTAGACACTTCATATTTCATTTTGGGCTAAAAAGAAATTTCGTGTTTGTGTGAAGCAAAATCTTCACTTAGCATAGAAAATTTGTATTTTGGGCTTAAAATATATCCTTGTTTTCTTTGTTTTTGGTGATAGGCCTATGCTCTCCCCTTAACTAGGTGATCAAAATGCCAAACTCACCTATTTTACTTTATGCATTTTATAGTTTTATTAACACCTTTTAGAAGCCCTGCCGTAGTGGGAAAAAGTACTCACCCTACGAGAACGACCTAAGTGGGAAAAACTAAAGCAGAGTTTTCCAACCCACTTTAATCAAATGAGGATGGTTGATGAAAATCCCATTCAACGGTAGTGTGCATTGATAACCATCCCCAATCCTTTGTTCTAAAGGTAGGAGGTCTCGGGGAATATCATTTGCCTTTTGAATGGAAACCCTTACTAAGAACTTAGTGTAGTATCTTCTTGGAGTCGGTTTGAACATCATATTAATCACGGTGATCTGGGGAGGAAGGGCTACCCCCAAGATACTCATAATATAACTACCAAAGTTGTTGTTTGCTCAAGGGATCCATTATCCACTTTCGTCATGATGCCTTTTGAAAAAAGACAAAAACAGCCCTTCGGCGGGGTGACAGTATTAGTCGTGAGTTTTAGATGTGGTGTTGATTACTATGATGACCTACTTGAGAACTAAGAGTGAGTCTATTTGAAATGCTTATCATGTGTAAAACCTGTTAAAACAATTTTTGAATAACATTTTGGTCATACACTTGATGTTTAGCATAGGACTTAAGACAACTATTCTACAACTTGTTTGATGTGTTTTCAATACACTAATTCAGATAAGATCATCCAACACTCACTATCACATTGATTACTCTCATGTTACGAGATTGGAAATCCATAACGTTTGTAAAGAAGTTTGTTTTCAAAAGGATTAAAAAGCCAAAGAAACCCCTTAACCACAAGAAACTATTGAAGAAGCAACGATTTTTGTATCAAAGCCGAAAAGTTTTACTTAAATATAGAACCTTTCTTCATAGGTATCATGATTGTGTTAGAGGTCTTTCTGATGATTATGCTATAGAACCTTTGTACTCACAAGCTTATTTTCAAAGAAGAGCCCTTTCTCAAAGGCATAACCATAGTCAACGCATTCGTTTTTGTTATATTCCCCAACCTGCAATTGAATATTCTACTCGTCCAAATCAAATTTTTCAATAGAGAACTCATATCACATTAGGCATTCATCACTAAAATCCATCCTTTTACAAAACTAGGATCAAAATTTATAAAGTGCAAAAACATCTTTTTCTTGATCTTTTGCTTAAAATTCCCTCCAACAGGATTTTCATCCTTTCAATTAGGGAACAACACAAGCTAAAGGTTAGAAAATTTTCAAGTCATAGAATCTTCATTCTATCCTAACTTTCATATCTATCACATAATTGCACTATTTCACATTCTTTTGATCAAAAGTGAGTAAGAATTTGGAACAAAACTTATGCCTGTCTTCACAAGATCTCAAAAACACATGGAAAAAGATGAGGGAGAAACCACTACAAGCAAAATGGGTGACCATACTGAAAAAGAAGAGGATACATTTAATCTTGACAGTGCGGAAGAAAAACTTTGAAAGCGGAAGGTCATATTCCAGCCTTACTCTTATGGGAAAAGTTTAGAATGAAACAAAGAAAGATATTCTTTCATTAAGCTAATCAAGGAGCTAAGTTACCTCACAATTTCGACATAGAAGGGATTAAACAAAGTCTTGAAACTCCTCATAATGACTTTAGTGCTCTTAATCAACAGATAAAAGAATTACAAGGGCAAATAAAAGAGATGCAAGGGGGTACAACAAAGAAGTATGTTTTGGAAGACATATCTCCTTATCCATTTGATAGGAGTCTTCAAATGATCCCATTTCCAAAACATTGTGAAATCCCTAAATATGATAGGTACAATTGAAAAATTGATCCCATTGACCATGTGAGGGATTTCCAAAATATGAGTCTAGAATTCGCCTATGACGATACCTACTTAATGTGATTATTTCCATGAAGTCTAGGTGTACAATCCATGGAATGGCTTTCAAAGATCACTCCACCCATCAAAAATTTTGAGGAGTTAATAAATCAGTTTATATCACAATACTCCTACAACATCCAACACCAGATAACAATGCTTGATCTTTGTAAAGTGAAACAAAAAGTAGGAGAACCCTTCACTATGTTCTTGCAAAGGTGGAGAAGGTTATTTGCACGATATTCCCGTCCTATTCCTGAAAAGGAAAAGATGGATATCTTCATCAATAGCCTAGATCAAGAATTAAGTTATAGGCTTAATCTTCATTGTCCTCACAACTTTGAAAAATTGATTGAAAATGCAATCACAATTGAAGGGGCCTTGGTTAAACGAGGAGTGATAAAACTTGATAATCCAAGTACATCAAACCAAAACAACAACGATAAAACAAGGTTTTGGAACAGAAACAAAAATGTTGTCAATGATGGCATAGTGGATGCAAATAATCTATGAACAAGACCATCTATCTTTAATTTATCAAGTGCTCCATGAACCAATCAACAAGGAAATACAAATCAACAAGGAAACAACAATCAACAAGGACAAACCTCCAAGCAAGAGAACATGACCAATCAAAATACCAATCAAAAATCGTGGTAATTTCAATAGTAATCTTGGCAATACCCAAACATCAAATCCATCTCAACCTCCATTCTTTTCAAATCGACGGAATTTTACCGCTTTGGGGCAATCTCTTGAGTCTGCTCTCAAGGAGCTTCTTGATAATAAGGTTATTACCTTACCACCACAAAGAGATTATGAGCCACGAGTCAAACCACCATCATGGAATGACTCGTATTATTGCAATTATCATCAATGTAAAGGTCATAGAATGAATAATTGTCAAGCTTTGAAAAATATTGTACAAGATTTAATTGACAATGGCACTATTACAATCGAAGGACATCATACCAATGACGATCATCAAGCATTTAAAGATCCTTTACCAAACTATCAAAAGGGGGAAACATCAGATGCAAAAGCTAAAAGCATACATAATGTTGAAGACAATGTAATCCGTCACATCTATGTTGATGATCAACGGGTTAATGTTATCAAAATCAAGGGAAAACAAGAATATCAACAGGTTAATGTGACCATGAGAGGACAAGCAAAGGTTGTCCTAAAAGGAAGTTCATCTAAAACAACTATTCCTTCTCCAAGTCAATATAATCTGGTTGATCAATTGAGAAAAACATCAGCTCAAATCTCCATCCTTGAACTTCTCAAAATATCCCCCATTCACAAGAATATTTTAGAAGAAGCTCTTGTAAACACAACTGTCGACACTGATTTGGATGTAAACAAATTTCAAGCCATGGTGGGACATTTGTCTTCCCTCACTTGTCTTTCATTTTCCGATAAAGATGATGCCTCTATGACACATCCACATAATTCATTGCTCTATCTTGAAGTCATGATCCATAAACACCGAATTAGACGTGTCTTAATAGACGGAGCTGGTCTAAACATTTGTACCTTAAAGTTAATAAATGCCTTGGGAATTTCAGAAAATGCTATTGATCCACGAAGGAAAATAACTATCAAAGCATATGATGATGAAGAAAGAGCTTCTAAGGGATTAATATTATTGCCTATCAGAGTGGGACCTGTTGTGAAGAACACATTTTGTCAGGTTCTAGATCGGGATCTTTCTTGTAACATACTTTTGGGTCATCCATGGATTCATGATAAGCAGGCGGTGCCATCAACGTATCATCAATGCATCAAGTTTCCATATGATGGACAGGAAATAACTATACAAGCTGATTACAATAGTACCCAAACTTGTTCAAATCTTCGAGCAACTCAAGATTCCTTTGTGCCACACAATAGGGAGGCTCTTGCTCTTTCTTCTTCCAATCTACAAGGAAAATTGCAAGGATTGACAAAGAATCTTGACACTAAGCTAAATTTTAAAGACAAAGGAGTTGGCGAATATTCACTATCTCTTTCTACCTTACCTCCTTCTCTGAGGTCACATGGTCAACCTACCTTATCAAATCAAAAGATTGCAATAGCCTCTACATCCCAAGCTTCAGTGCCAATCAAAAAGTTTGACAGAAAATTCATTAAAGCCAACACTACTGAAGAAGAAGCTAAAGATAGGGACATCCTAAATTGGCTATACAAAGATGAAGATGAATCTCTCTTGAACATTAAGTTACCTACAGAACAATATGGTAAGGGGTACGCTATCATGCAGAAAATGGGCTATGAAGGAAATGGTCCTATAGGAAAAAGAAGAGAAGGAATCGTGGAACCAATTCAACCTATTTCAATACATCCAAGTGATAAAATAGGACTTGGATATGGTAAAGATAAAGAAGAATCTATTTTACAGCAAGCACAATCAACTCATGAAGGAGAATCAATGTCAGACAAACCTCATGAATCAGTTTTTCAATTGCAGAATAGTTCAGATACTAATTCTAATGAATATGAATGGGACACCATTTATAATGATGAATTTTGGAGAGACAAACAAGTTGATACTATACACAAATATGCACCTGTTCTCATTCAAGGAGAAGGTTCAAGGCCTCCACTTGATTATGTTTTACAAAGTGATCATGACTCAAGTGAGGATGATTCAGATTCTAACGCAATTGACGATCAACAGGAGAATACCATCATAGACCTTGTCTACCGTGAAGATGATAGCCACATCATGACTTTGACAGTTCAAGACCTTACCCAACCTAATGATCCCATGCCTTTAGTTTATCCAGAACTTATTGATTGGGACATTGACGCACCTATCCATATCCCTACATTCCATGATGATGAGGACATTATAAATTTTCTTTGCTCCTCTAATGAAGAAAACAATTGTTTCATCCAAGAATTTCATACTCACGATTTTGATAAGGAGGGTGTCAAGTCTCTTAGCTGCAAAATAAATGAAATAAAAGATGGATCTATTGGTGAAAACCAAAAAATGGCAGTGATAGATCAAAACAAGAGAAAAATAAAGAGCAAATCTGACAGTGAAAACCTTTCTGAGGCACTAAAGGATGAAAAACTTGACACTCTTCCCAAGTATTA
>VDFB02179464.1:0-15446 GCA_007258455.2 Sequoia sempervirens
ATTTATGAAATGAATTTACCAATTACCTTATTCTTATTTCCAAAGGTTCAATGTTTCCAATATACTCCTCAATTTTACCCACAAGAGTATGAGTGGGCTTAAAATTTTTAGGGGTGTTAGCATCCTGGTTAGCTCCAATTGACATTGATCTTAGTTCCTTCATCCTAGGGATCCATGTTTCCATAAGTGGAATAGCTCTTTCCTTGTCATTTTCAAATTATTTATAGCAACCACAATGGATGAGTAGCTATAATTAATGTTACTCAATATATTATTCACCCCTCTATTTAGATGCTTCAAGACTATAGTGACAATATCTACATTCCTATTAAAAACCTCACTGTCATGATTGTCACACTTTTCTTTATGCTCATTTAGCTTCTTGAGTAACTCCTCCCTATTGATATCTTCCTCAGCCTATGGTATTTTTGATATACTAGGCTCTATTATTGAAATAGGCACACTTCCCATGTTGTTTGGCACAATTTCCCATGAGGAACTTACCTCAAGGGTAAATTCAAGGGGTGCAACTTTTGTGAAGTGGTAGGGGAATCAACATCAATTTTCTTATGCTTTCCTAGTTGCAAACTTTGCAACTTCTCTAGTAATGTTATTTATTTTTGTAACTACATATTTTGTTGTTGAACCTTTCCATAGTCGACTAACAAATTATTGTGGTATGTCCTAAGCTTCTCCTTCTCTGTAGTTATCGATTCTACAGTGGCCCTTATGAATTGTGCAACATGTATTGACATATTTTCTACCTCTAGAGCTGATGTTTCTGACACCCTCTTTATTATTAGGCCTCCATTATAGTTAAGTGTAGGCTCAATAATTTTAGGCTTCATTGTGCTTGGGGCTAGAGACCAAATAGCTAATGCATCCCATTTTTTACCGAAGGAAGACCCTTGTAATTAAATTGTAGCCTCTTCTTTTGAATTTTAAAGAGGTCTATCACATCTATTTATTGTATGAAAGGCTATAGAAAAAGCTAAATCCCATTTTGGAAGTAAGAAAATACCACTATTTCTCACCAACTCTCTACCCTCCTTTCCAATCATCTTTTGGAACTTAGCTCTCATTTCATTCAAAAACTTTTCCTGGATGGTGGCATCAGGAAATTCTAGATGGAGACTTCTTTCTATGGCCATGATGTTGACATATTCATCTCTCTTATCCTTGTATGAAAAATCCATAGAAGCTTTGGACTTTACAAATGAATCATCATCCAAAAAAATTGTGCATGCTTCCACCCGAATATCATCTTTACCATTAAGCCCAGTGAGCTTAGCTTTACTCAACCTCATACTTAATTGTTGTGTCACCATCATTGATGGCACAATGAGAATTACTTCCTGCATTTCCTGCTGTGATACCCAAATGTCATCTTTTGATTCTTCATCAACATAGTCCACCCAACCAGTTACTTCAACCTTCTACTTCTTCAACAGTGACTCTTTTGGTGGTGATGCACTTAGTGGTGGAGCATTAGTATCCACAATTTTAGGCCCTGTTGGTTTTGGAGGAGATGGTGGCAGTACTTGTGGCATAGGAGGAGGATTTTTCTCCTCTTGTTGGGAGGGAGCAAGAACTACATCATTTTTCTTTTCCTTACTCTTTCTCCTTACAAAGAACCTTATTTTTAGTTCTTCAGGGGATTGAGATGCATATTTCTCTTCTGGGTATCAATGCTTGAGGGATCATAGTCGTGCATGATGGAAGTATGGATTGAAGTAACTATTACCATCAGTAAGCAGGGATTTTTAAAATTCTTTCAGCAGCATAACTTGATGGTGATTTGTTGGAACGCGGGGTCATCTCAATAAGATCCCAATTAATAAACTGATGCTTTATCCGCTTTTACCCGAATAAATATCCACAGCCACGAATCGCTCATAATATCCCCCATTCTACTCGTTTTGCATACTATGGACCAAAAAAGAAATAAAAGTGGATTTGCATGAAGTTTTGATGTAAATTCACGGGTGGTCCGGACATCGTTTTTATATTTTTAAAAGTTGTAATAAAAAATCATAATTAATTATTTACTTGGAAAAATTACAAAAAAATATGCATCACATCGGGGCATGAGGTCACTACTCATGTCAAATATTATAAAAAAAATATTATCATTTTATGGTAGGTTAAGTTGATTCGGAGAAACACCACTTATTTTTTTCCACTTTGAAATTTAAGTACCACTGCATTGAAATTTCAAATTTTAAACAAATAGATTTTTGTTTTTTTTTTAAAAACCTAGTAGTTTAGAAACTACATTCAATTTTCTATAGATTCTATTCTTACATATTTTTGAAATAATATAGATAACTTATTCAAATTTTTACATCAAGTTGCCTAACTCTGATTTTTCTAGATTTTTTGCCACTAAAGGGCCTGTTTTTTCAATGATGATCCTGCACATACCCTTCCATAGCAAGGAATTCTCCCCCACCCTATTCTTCTTCAATGGGGGCTTTCTGCTTATCCTTAGTTATCAACCCTTTAGTTTCAAGGTGACCCACTATTGTCTCAAAATTCTAGGAAACATGTTGCACATTTTACATTATATTTTCAATCTCTGGGAGAATATTGAAGTCAAGATTTTCCTTCTTTATCTTTCTCTGCATCTTATTGAAAGCAATGGAACTTTCTTTTCTTTTTTTTTGTTCCAAAAGGTAAGACAAATTTCTTATCACATCTTCCTAGAATTGGAAAATGTGCATACATTTGTAATTCTTGTTCCTTTCCTTCAACCAGGCCATGAAACCTTCAGGATCATACCTGATCCTCTCTACTACTCTTTGCATATGGTAGGCCTTGAGTATATCAAGTATCTTATTCCAACCCCCCTTTTTCATTACAAGATTAGAGAATTTATGTGTATGAAGGAAACAATGTTCCTTTTCCTTGATTCAACAAATGTTCATTTTTCACACTTTCCAATTTCCATATTACCTCAAGGAGACCAATTCTCTTTGGCACACATCTTGGTAGCATGTGAGGTGCAACAATGGAGCCATACACTCTTAATATAGTGTAATCAGGATATGGGATAACATCTCCCCAATTTTGATGAATGGCCAACTCAGACATTCTTTTCTTGGGTCTCAAGAAGCCATGAAGGGCTATGGGAATTCTAGGTATATTTACAACTAGGGCTCTATTCAATTATGAAGAAAACAAGGTCTGAAATGTCACATAGTCATATGTCTTTTCATCCTTGTCCAAGATAGTAGTCCAACACTACACAAGAAAATCCAAGTTACCCTCCTTCCTATCCAAATTCATACTCTACCCAAAGTAAGATGGACCTTTGAACAAAAGCATGTGCATTAGCAATGACTATAGCTAAACCTTACTCCATTTGCACCTTTATTCAACCTTATCAAACCCTCATGAATTTGTAGGAAACCCCATATAGTCATATATTGTGCAATATTGGGGGTGTTTAATATGGGCTATCATATACATCCATGCAATAGGAATTCCCATGACAGGATGATAACCAATTATTTGGAAAATGGAGTACAAGGTTTTTTAGAACTAGGAAAAAAAACAACTAATAGGGAAAGGATCCTTATCATATTGCCCTATTCTAATCCTTCAGCCCCCAATTTTTGCTAGATATCTTGGCAGGATGTAGACTCTGAATGCAATCTTATTCTTATCATATTCCTCCTTAAGAGTTTTTTCATTTATTTTAGGCATTTCATCACTCCACCTAGTAAGTTTGAAAACATGAGAAAATTTATCCTTGTTACAATCAACTTCCCTAGGTCAAATTATAGGGGTTACCCACTGGAATACCCATATTTATATTTCTGAACCAACCAAAGAACAATTCCCACATAGTATAAGGTAATTTGGCATCTTTTATAGAACTGTTCTTTTCAATCAAACCCTCAACTACTTGTTGACCTCAAAGAGGCAGTTGATCCTTAGATTTTTCATTGGTCAAGGGTGGAAACTTGTCAGTAAGGTATTTACTCAAAAGTCTTTTGGGAACAAAAGCTTCTGCTTTAGATGAAGATTCTTTTTATTGTGCTTTGAGAGCCATGATACAAAAGGTATTACAAAGCAGGGCTTCTAGTTTACTGGAACAAGACTTATGGATCAGATAACAATTTGACATGGATTACAATAATGTAGGACTAACAAGTTCTCTTTTATGAATGTCAGACCTTAAAATGCAAAAAACCAAGAAAACCCTAATTGACTCAAAGGTTTGGTGGTGGAGGAGCACCCAGGACCTTCAGGGAACACTCCAAGAATCAGGAGAGAGCAGGGGTTAGGAGGACCTTCCAAGCATGTCAAAGCATTAATTATAATGTGTTTAAGCCTATAATGGAATTTGAATTGAATGAGTGTGCTAAAGGTGTTAAAGGTTTCAAGATTCCTGATAACGAATCCAGTCAAAAATGCAATGTAAGGGGCAAAGTATGTTTTAAGGGATTTGATTAAATGTTCTTAGGCTTTAGATAGGTTAAATAAGCTTGGATATTAAATATCCAATGGTCTTTAGGTGATGCCTATTAATAAATTTCAAGATTGTAAAATTCAGATTTTTGAATTTCACTTTGGGCGGGAAAGTAGTTTTTTGAGTTTTAATCACTTTTATGCAACTTAATCAATACCAAACGGTTGGATCAGTTGGGGAAAGGATATACAAAGCCAAAATAATCATTTTTACGGAGGTTGGACATTTGGAGCAAGTACTGTACGGACTTTTTTTCTGGAAATAGTGAAAAAACACAGTTTTTGGCACTTTTATGGTGTTTTTTTGTTAAATACTTGATCTCTATTGAATCTATGTCCAGTAGGATGCTTTAGGAGTTTGTGTTTACATATTTTAACACCATTGAAGGCTCTGAAAGCAGTGATAATTACTTTCTTTGCATTTTATATTGACTGTCCTAAAAAAAGAACACAAATTTTTCACTAATTTTGAGGTTTTTCATGGATGATTGATCCATTTCAAGGTAGAATGCTGCTGTGACCTGTGAAATGGATCATTCCTAACATGTATCATACAGATTTAACCAAATAATGTGCAGGAAGGAAGAATATCAGGGTGTACACCAAGTTGTCAAAGAGAAAAGTGCTTGAAGATGGAGGCTAGGGTGTAGCAGCAGAAGATCTGCCTTAATGAGGGGCATGTTTTTGAGTTTGGATCAACTAAATATGTTGTCCTAATGGTTTAGAGTCAATGAGAAAGTTCTGGAAGTGATTGGAGGGTTAGTTTTCAAGAAGCCCTAGTTTTTGAGACAGAAGTTAGGGAGGGTTTGCATAGGAGCATGATAGGGGTATTAGAGGGGCTAAAACTTTGGTCCTTGGTTTTGAGTCATTTTAGGAGATTTTTAAAAGTTTCATGGTCAGGGGTTGAGTTTAAAGGGGGGTTGCTTTGTAAAAGTGGGCTAATTAGGCCTAGTTTTTGAGGAGATAGCAGATTTTGGAAGGGTTTGTCTGAAGCAAGTGATATCAAGGTTTGGATATGTTGTTTATCATCACAAACCACACTTGAAACAGTCATTATATTTTGGGTTCCTTTGGAAAGTTTGAGTGCAAAGTAAAAAAATCACTGCAGGAGGCCTAGTTGGGCTAGTAACCTAGTTAAGGTGAAAAATTGGTTTTGTGTCTAAGTCAAGGGTTGGGCTTTGAAATCATTTAAAACAAGTTTTTTTGGGACTCTTAAGAGTGTTCCTAGGGTTTGGGTCCATAAGGAAGGCAAATAAGTCATGAATGCAAAGTTGAGGCCTTATCTCCATGTTGGTGCCTAGTTGAAAGGTTGAGAGTGAATCATTGTTAGTCTTGTAACTTGGTGTTTCTTTCAAAGTACCTGACCCTCTGCATCATTTGGGAAACCATAATTTATCAATGATTTCGATGAGAAGGCTTACTTAATACTTCTTTTATAGGTTGATAACCCTAGCTTTGACATAAAAAAAGCATGAAGACTACAACATGAGATCTCCAAGAGTGTAGAATATCCTTCACAATGCTCAGTTATGTTTTCAAGATAGGTTTTAATAGCTATGCAACCTCCTGCTTCAATAGCTTGATGTCCTTTCAGTTATTAAGACTCACTCATGCAAACTAGAATGTCTCACTTGCCTTTAAACTGAGTTTTAAATGTCAACTATTGATCTCATGGGTGTGTTAACTGATGGAAAATTTAGATTTAGTCAACTTGATTTGGAAAACCTAACTGTATGCAGCCACAATACTTATCAAATGATAGTAAGCCACATGGAACCACTTGTTGGTGATCTGCGGGCTCCACCATTCCTTTTTCATTGTATCCTAAATCCATGTGTCTTCTTCCCCTCGCCCCCATGAGTCTATGAGGAGATGGGGAAAGGATAAGATTAAATCTCTCAGCCTCTACATACTCACATTTTAATCTAAGACCAATTTTTGGTACAGCCTTATTCTTCTTACACAATCAATGACCCAAATTAAAAGATCTCAAACATGTGCAGTATATCTTCTTTTAGTAGTGCACACTTTATTCTCCATGCCCTATGTTGAAATATTTGATTAATATTTTCTTTTTCTCTAATGCTTCCATGCCCTCTAGGTTATTGCATTTGGAAATCACCCGCCACATTGTTGAGAACCAGATAGTAAGGGTGGGACCTGCATAGGATAGTGGGGAGTGGTCAAGATTGACTAACATCAACTGCTATCGACCATTGATTATCTTCAAAGCTTCGCTTGCTTCCCACATGGAAACACTAGGCCCATAGTCATACTTGAGACATGGAAACCACCCACTAGCCTGCTCGAATATTTTAATGAAGAATGAAATAGAGCGGGTGCACAGGGAATAGTCGAGATGCATCCACATCATTCAACGACCACTGTTGATTTCCTTTTAATACCACCTGCAATATTTAATAAATACACCGAGCCTGCAAATGCACATGACAAATGGCTTATGCCCACTAGCTTGTGAGAATAAAATAGTAGGGAATGAAATAGAATGGGCACGTGGGGAATGAAAATGATTTACTCTCAATGATTGAATGGTCATTAGGTATTTTCATATCTTCACATGCGGAAATTGTTAGTCTTAAAAGAGGGACCTGACTAGGTCGATGGGAATAGAACCCATGGGATTAAATTGCTTAAGGCTCAAATGATTTCAATAGGGAGTATTTAGCCCGACTTTAGAAAATTAAAATAATGGCCCAACATATGACAACCGAAAAGACTAGACCAAAGGGCTAGTTATTTCATGGATTTTGATGGCATAAGATGTGACTTAAAAGTCCAAGAACTAGAAAAAGGGAGTCAACAAAGAATTAAAACTTTGGAAAGGATATATAAACTCAATGGATTTTTAAAAAGGGTCTAAGATGACATAAAACCCTTGAAAAATGGCAATAGACATAAAACCTTAAGCCCCCAGATACAAACCTAACCCAAAATTTAGCAACATTTTGAGATGGAACTTGAAAATTTTAGGGTTTCCATCAATGACATTGACTGGGGATACATGCCTCTCATAGGCATGGCAATATCCTAGAATCTCAAGTTGAAGGAGACCAACCAAACATAGTGAATCAAAAACTAGGGAAGTACTTGTACTAGGTAGTAAAACCAAACTAGACACAACCAAAGAAAACACACCTATATACAAAATGTATAAAACCTACAATGTACATGGAATCATAACATACTTAGGAGAAGTATGGATTGAAGAACTATATATGTACTAGAAGTTCAAGAAGTTCACCTATCAAGCTTTGGAGGAAGTAAGAATCCTCCCCATGTGTACTGGCTATTAGATTAGGTCCTAATCATAATGCTTCAAACTTTTCATGTTTACCCTTATCCCAAGCCCTTGCATTCTAGACTAATACCATACTATCCACCTCAAATTTTCTAGGAGAATCACTCTTGTCATGCAAGCACTTGACTTACACCTATAGTTTTGCATTTTTTCCACTAGCTTCTCTTCTAGTTTCATCTAATTGCACTAGATTATGAATTTTGTGATGCATATCATCACATATATCATCATCATATTCATGTAAAAATTTATACATATTTAGAAAGTTATTTTGTGGGAGCCTAGCATCTAAGCCATACACCAAACCAAATGTTGAATAACTAGTAGCATTTTTCACAGTAACCCTATTTTCCCATAGTGCCAGCTTTAGCTTTGAGTCCCAATATTTCTTGTTCTTATCCATCACCCTTTTGATAATTTTAATTAAGCTCTTATTACTAGACTCAGCCTAACCATTCCCTTGAGGATGGTAAGATGAAGAATAAGAAATTTGTATGCCATGTTTTTAAAAAAAATATTTAAACTCCTCAGATCTAAAACACATAGCATTATCTAAAATGATCTTTTCTGAGACTCCAAACCTAATCAAAATATTGTTCATTAGGAAGTCCATTACCACTTTGATTGTTTCTTTCCTTGTAGGTATTGCTTCTACCTACTTTGTGAGATAGTCAGTGGAAACCAGGATCCATGAGTGCCCTCCACTAGAATTTTTTGGTATTTCACTAATGAAATCAATTCCCAATTGTTGAAAAGGTGCCTGAACAAAAATATGCCTTAGTGGAAAACTTCTTAAAAACTTTATTTTTCTTGCAAATATCTGACAAGCATCACAAGTCTTAACAAACTTATGAGAATCCTTAAAAATAGTAGGCCACTAGAATCTTACTCTCAAGACCTTATGAGCAGTGTTCTTTGCCATATAATAAAAAAATAAAAAAATGCATAAATACACATATATAGAAATAATAAAAGGCTGCATGGATACACATATAAGTGGCCTCAAAGATAGAGAGATACATATAGGGGTATATGCATTTTCATTTATCAATTTTATTCTCATTGATATATCCCCTAGTTTTTGTACAACATTAAAAGTGAATTTCTATTCTTGTTGTATCTCGTGGTGTTTCAATAGTATTAAAACTGGAATGGTTATAGATTGATATTTCTAAGTTATCTACCAATTACCATTGGGATGTTGCAATACATTAATCTTTTTTTTTAATTGTGAAATAGAGCTATCGATTAGTGAACTCAAATTGCAACATTTTGTCCCTATAAATAACTTCCCAGAACTATGTCTATGGAAATGGACTTTGTGGATGGGTTTGCAAAGCCCCCCAATATTGATTTGCTGGCAGCACCCACTGGTGCCACTGTAGAGTCTGGCTCTAAGGCCGTGATCCACTGGCCTTCAAATCCTAATTCCATAAGTATAATTTTCCATTTTCTTATACTTGTTGCAAATTTGGCATTATTGTTTCTAGTTTTCTTGGCTTTAAGGTGTATATAAACATAGGTCATCTTCACGAAGCATATAGATGTGGAAGTAGATATGCATTCCTATTTTCCAACATATAAAAGAATCCCTTTCATGTATATGTATATCTATATGTATATGTATGTATATATATGTATATGTATATGTATGTATATATATGTATATGTATATGTATATGTATATGTATGTATATGTGTATATATGTCTATGTATATATATATATATGTATGTATATATGTATATATGTATGTATGTATATGTATATGTATGTATATATGTATATATGTATATGTATATGTATATGTATGTATATGTTTGTATATGTATATGTATGTATATGTACATGCATGTATGCATATGTATATGTATATGTATATTTGTATGTATATGCAAGTGTATGTATATGTGTATGTATATGCATATGCATATGTATATGTCTATGTATATGAAAAAAAAAATACTACAATATGATAAATCAGATATGAAGACAACAACATTTTCCTATTTGCTATGAAATCAATAGCACAATGAATCTTTTGACAATGCAACTTAATCAAAGTACACTTTCTCACACTGCAATATTCAAAATTGTATATGTATATGTATATGTATGTATATGTTTATATATGTCTATGTATATATATATATATATATATATATATATATATATATATACTCTTTCTGCATATATGTCATGTATATATATATATATGTATGTTGTCTCTCTCTCTTCCTGCCTCTCCCCTGCTGCTCCTGCCACTCTCTCTCTCTCTTCTCTCTTTCTCTCCTCTTTATATATATATATATATGTATATATATATATATATATCTTTATATATATATATGTATATATATGTATTCATGTATGCATATGTATATGTATATGTGTATGTATATGCATATGTGTATGTCTATGTATATGCAAAAACAAATACTACAATATGATAGATCAGATATGAAGATAGCATATTTTTCCCATTTTCTATGAAATCAATAACACAATGACTCTTTTGACAATGTGACTTAATCAAAGTATAGTTTCTCACACTGCAACATTCAATATTGCATTTACTTCGTTCACTCACATTTAATTTGCCTACTATTTTGAAGCAATGACATAATACATTAAGCCTCATGCAAGCAAACACTTACCATCCAGCCCCCATTTAGCAAGGCTTCCAACTCCTATATGTATCTGTATGTATCTATATGTATATGTATACATGTACATATATATGTCTATATATATATATATATATATATATATATATATGCATGTTTTACATGGGTGTTTTGCATAAATGATTAATTTATTGTTCATGCCTTTCAATCTATGATTATTGTTCATTTGAATAGTAGGTTGGAGGGTTTTAACACTGATGTGCTGTAAAATGTGTGAGAAAGTATATTGATTAAATTGGATTGTCGAAAGAGCTATATTGAATAGTAAGAAATATTAAAAATAATAAGACTTACAATAATACTTATCAACCACCAAACTAATTTTATATCCAACATGTTCATAATTTGCAATTGGTCCTATGTTAATGCATCCAACAAAAAAGATACACATGAATAACTAAAAAAATAAATGGAGGCCAATAAAAATACTAACCCTAAACATATTTTTTGAGGAAAGAAACAAGATTCAACTACAATTTAATATATTCTAATGTTCAAACTATGTTATTCCTTTTCTAAAAATTCAGAGATATAGATTTATATACACATGGATTCACATATATATTTTGTTATATGTTTATGTGTAATTGCTACTTTAAATATGCCTATGGTTATACATGTGTATTCATATATCTTAATGTACTTGAGCTTGTATGTATACTCATAGGCTATTCAGGTACATTCAAGTTGCATAGTGTAATCAATTGCTAAATTTAAAAAGGGTAAAAAAAAACAACAAAACTATTTGTACTATAGGAAACATAAAGAGGAAATATCCATGAAGCACCGCAAAAAATACTTGCAGCAAAGGATAAATGCAACAACCACATTTGCATGTTAGATTGCTAACAGTCCTCCCTTGCATCACCCATTTTCAATGGAAAATGCCACCCCTTATATACAATCTCAGAGCAACTCCCCTATTGCACCAACACAACAACAACATCTCAAAGAAATATTCAATGATAGTTATCTTGTTGTGGTAAAGCAATTTTGACATTGTATAGATGCACTTTCCAACCTTTCTATTTTCCAAATATGTAGGGAAAGCTACATAGGGATGCACACTCGAATTTCAAGGTCGGGAGCCACATGTGTAAGGTGTTATTCTAAAAATGGTACCCATTGCTTTAGCTCTACAAATGCCATGGTTCCAGGCCCACAACTAATGTTACTAAAAAAGTTAACATAGGTTGAAGAAATGCTTATTGCTAGGGTGGCTCCATTTTTATAGGTTTCCCACACTAGGGAAGGCCAATTTAAATATAGTGATCACATGATAAGCTTCCCTCAAGATATCTCGAGCATAGAAAAACTTTTTCTGCGCCGATTGCAAGAGCTTGAGGTCATGATCATCTACCAGACCACCTTTGAAGGCATGAATTACGATTGTTATGCTAATAAACATCATGTCATGGATGGATTGAAATACAAAATTCAATATGACAAATACTACAATGATGTTGAGATTAATGTTGAGGCTCTTAATATATTACCTGATGTTGTTGTTGATGTGTCCAATTTCTTGCATACAATAGACCAAGTATTTGATGAAGTGTTAATGCCATCAACCAAATCAACAAATGTTGGTCAAGAAGTAAATGGATCTTCAAACTTTTCATCATTTATTCCTTCCTTACCAAATTCTAGGTGAGAGCTTCAAGCAATCAAACATGTCTTAAAAATTAAAAAAGAGAGTAGAATATCTTATCTTGGCCTGAAACTAGCTCTTCTCCTGTTAATGAATACAACACTGAAGGTTTATTTTCAATGACCTTTCCAACATTGTTCCCCATTGGAGCAACACTTCCCCTTCAATAGAGAAATGTTAAAATTCACTTGCATGAATATGCCATCCACCTAATGAGATATTTTGACCACAAATTTGGTAAACATGTTAGGTTTAGATATTTTCTCTACAACTTGATAATGAGACATCGTAGCCAAAAAACTATTTCTATCTTTGTTCAAGGGGATCTATAGGACAAAACCCCCAAGTGATTGTTTGTTTTGCAGCAACAACTTCAAGCTACTCCCAACCACCAAATAGTCGAGCAATTGATGCATTTTGGCACATCATTGTGTGTGAACCACTCTTTTTGGAACTCTTTCTAGGCCCAGCTAACTTCCATGATAGAACAACTTGGCATACCTACCCTTTTTTTCAATTTGAGCTCTATAGACACAAAATGGGCTGACCTACAAAATGTTTTCTCTTTGACAACTCATTTAGCAATGGAGCCTTCAACAATGATGCTAATAGATAGTGTTTTTTAGAATCCACATATAACATCTTTGTATTTGCATCATAGATTTTCAATTTTCTGTCAGAAGGTGATCAAAAATCTTTTACATGAAAAATATTATTGGTATAGATATGAATGGAAGCATCATGGCTCTACACCTATGCATGGTTTTTTATGGCTTCTAGAAGCTCCCAAAATGGACACTCTTGATTGGTCCAATGACCATGATGTCACCATGGCAAGGCACTTTTTTGATAGATACGTTTCAGCTTGGAATCCATGTTTCCCTACACAAAGATTGCTTAGAATGTATCATTGTTTTGAAGAAAACCTGTGCATGCTTACCACGAGCCAGATCCTTTCCAATAATCCAATGATATATTATGAAGAGTTGCTAAACACAGTTCAAAGGCACACAAAATGCTCTAAATATACTTGTTTAAGGAGAAAAGGAGACCAATTACAATGTTGGTATAAAGCACCTTGGTAGTAGCAACTTACCTCTACATTGGCATCTGATGTTGAGTCTAACAAATCCTACAATCCAACAAGAAATGATGATCACTTAAATATTCATAGCCAAACCATGCTTGCAATTTGGCGTGCCAATGTTGACTACCAGCTAGTTGTTTCTAGGAAAATTGTTTTGAATTATATTTCTAAATATGCAGCCAAATCTGAGAAAAAAATAGAAAATTATCTCAAGATATGTTGAAAAGACTTGTAAATACAAATATAGTTGATGATAGAGCACTGGTTACATATCAAAAATTCATGATGAATATTCTTGTGGAGCATGACATCTCTACATAGGAGACATGGCATATGTTACAAAAATTGCCTCTTCTGACTTCAAGATAATGAGATGTTCATTTGAATGTTTGCAAACATACATGGTTTTGTATAAACAAAGATGATATTGATGAAGAGATACCAACAAATTATATTCACTACTATATGTAAAGGCTTCTAGAACTAGATGGTGTATCCCTAATTGACTCGATCTTCCTATATACACACTCATAGAAGTTCAAAAAGGCTAAATGGAAACCGAAGCACCAGCCTGCAGTTGTCCTTGTCTACCCGTTGTTCAAGATTACTCCCATTGAAGATACAAAGATATTTGAGACATTTTTTTGGACTGAACTTATGTTATACTAACCTTTTCGAAACATAAAAATAGATATAGGTCTTCTCAAACAAGAGATAATAAAAAATTGGAAAGTTTTTAAAATAGTTGGTTATCATCCTTAGCATGTTAATAGACTTCCAGTTGCATCCACAATTGAAGAAGAACATGATAGTGATACTGATGATTTGAACCATTGACCTTTTATGGATGAATTTGAATGGGAAGTTAAGTATGTGTAAGATCATGATGGGCCAAAAAGTGGTGATATGATGGGTATGTGTAGGGTATGTGGCTGACAACTCTTTTTTTACCAAAAATTGATGAGAAACAAAAGGGTTTTTAAAGGAGATTATCAATGCTCTTCCATCAATAAATTGTACCTTAATTTGAATTTAATTGTAATTTATTATTTATTTTTCTATTTGAATTCTATTCAAAATCGATTTGATATTCTAATTAGAAAAACATCCATAGATTTCAAACAATATCACATTTTGAATCTAAACATGCTTCATTCTGCTTCCTACTATGATTCCTTCAAATACTATGGGATTACAAAAACAAAATTGAATTTCATGGTTTTGAATAAAGATTCAAATTGAACATTGATTTTTTGTATTTTTTAAAATTTTAATAAAAAAATCATAATTAATTATTTACATGAAAAAAAATACAAAAAAATAATGCATCACATCGATACATGAGACCTCTACTTATATATAAAATCTTATAAAAAACTATGATCATTTTATTGTGGTTAGGGTAGTCAGAAAGACACCTACTTCTTATTTTTTCCCTGAAATTTAAGTCCTATTGCATTGAAATTTCAAATTTTCACCAAATATATTTTTTATTTTTTTAAATAAACCTAGTAGTTTAGAAACTACATTCAATTTTCTACAGATTCTATTCTTACATATTTTGGAAATAATATAGATAAGTTGTTCAAATTTTTACATCAAGTTTCCTAATTCTAATTTTTCTGAATTTTTTGCCACTTAAGGGCCTATTTTATCCATCATGATCCTACACATACCCTTTTCTCTCGTCTTGGTGCTACTACTAACTTTAGTATAAATCAACTTCAGCTATTGGGTAGGAAGGATTTTGATATGAACCCTCCATGGAATACAAACCATGTACCTGAACAACTCCATAATATTGCTTTGCAGTTCATCCCATCAACCAAGGCACAGTGTGAGCAAGCTATATTAGAATTTTTGCCTGTAGATATGTCAGCCCATCAACTTTCACCAAAACAACAATTGGCCCTTCAAATAATCTAGTCCCATCACATGCATCCTTCACCCAAATCTCCTCTCTGCATGATCATTCAATGGAAATTTGGCACTAGCAAATCCTTTTTGATAAATTGTATTCAACAATAAATAAACACCTCTTTTGTTGGATCCAATAGTTTCTTGTTCACATTGGATCCTACAAACGTTGTTGCATACAACATATGTGCCTCTAAAATATATAAAACACTTCAGATTCCCATAAAGGATATGAATCCTTTGCAAGGGAAAAAATTGAAAATATTCCAAGAACAATTTAAGTATATCCAATACATTTGGATTGATGAAA
>VDFB02179465.1:0-22080 GCA_007258455.2 Sequoia sempervirens
TGATGAAGTTGCTTAGCTACGACGAAGGCTTTGTCGTAACTCCTTGCCAATTTTGTCACAATTTGGACGAATACCACCGATGAATCATAGAAAAGGTCTGACAAAGTTGCTTAGCTGTGATGAAGGCTTCGTCGTAACTCCTTGCCCATTCCATTGCAATGTCGATGAAGGCCACCGACGAATCACAAAAAAGGTCCAACAAAGTTGCTTAGCTGCGATGAAGGATTCGTCAAAACTCCTTGCCCATTTCGTCGCAATATCGATGAAAGCCACCGATGAATCACATAAAAGGTCCGACAAAGTTGCTTATCTACGATGAAGGCTTCGTTGTAACTCCTTGCCCATTTCGTCAAAATGGCAACAAACTTCTGGTGTTGTTTCGACACTTCAAAAGAGCCATTTTAATTGCATTTTAGTTGTAATTCATCAATGGATACAAGAATTCTTCATCGATATTCTGACCAACATTTGAGTCATTTTATGATGCCGATGACCGACGAATCTACGTCATTATTTTGATGTTTAATGTGTCATTAGAATTGCGATGAAAAAATAGCGATGAAATTATTTTCATCATTTCATCACTTTTCTGACAAATATTTGTCAAATGACCGATGAACGTTCGTCAGAAAATGGAGTCAAATTTAGTAGTGTCAAAACAAGGTTGACTGCCTTGTGCAATTTTGTTTTCTACAGATAAAGAGGCCTTCCAAAAACTTAACCTTGCAATGTTGCAACCCACTTAGCTAACACCTTCACTTCTTCTCTGTGAGTCACTTTAGTTCCTCAAGTCATAGGACACGAAACTCCCTCTCAATATAGAGATTAAAAAAATCCTCTGGAAGTGAACTCCCCTCCATTAACAGATCTTAGAACCTTAGTCCTCTTCCTGGGCATGTCATTGTTTTACCCAGCTCACAAAGAACTAAAAATTGTTTTTCTTTCACAACTCTCAATCCAATAGCCATTATCATGTCTTCTCCAATGATCTTTGATAGGAACCTCACTATTTTCCACAATTCTTTCTAGGGTTGCGAAAATTTGACCATGCAAGAACCATAGACTATTGTTCCAAATCAAGAGGACATGATTTATGTCGTACCGTTGTTTAGTGTCTTCATCCTTCTCAATCTTCTTTTCTGATGCAAACTATTCATCCAAGGCTAACCCACCCAACCTTGTGCCCTCAAGAGATGTCTCCAATGAAGAATCATAAGAGTTATGTGCCACCAACTCAGTCCCATGGCTACAAGCTATGTATCTATGTTTGTTCATTTCCCCAATCGACATGACTTCCTCACAGGATGCCTCAATCTCTTCTTTCCTTTGAATTCCTTATGAAATCTTTGATAATTAGCTCATCACCCTTTTTTTCTCCTTGATCCATCAATGATATTACATTTCCTAACCTGGAAATGGCACCAGCATGTTGGATTTGCTTGAAAACTGCTTCCCTGAATAAGTACATTGCTGAAAGGTTACGCATAGATAGAGACTTCTAAAGATTCACGACTTCACATCAGGACTCCACATCTTTTTGACACAGTTGTTAGGCATCCAAATTTTAAGCTCATAGCAAAACATTTAAAATTACATTGGATCGATGTCCAAGCAACATAATATATTTATCTCGATAAGATGATTGTGCTCCATGATTTTTTTGACGCTTCCACAACTGCCACGTCTTCCCATACATGGAGCGACATACTCAAAAATTTAAAGATGGCACCGAAAACTATTAAATGATGAGGCCTTCATAAAACTATTCCACGATTTCTTCATAACATTGGCAATAGAATATTAAACTGCTCCCGATAAGAATTTTTGTCTCCCACAATATCAAATTAAGCTAGTTGAGTCTTTCAATACCAAAAATAACACTTCTTTCCAGAATACGATGCCTCTATCAATTTTTAAATTTAATGGCGAGAGAGAATTTTGATCCGCTCATAATTAAACTCTGATGATTCCATTATAGTCATTTCCATGGCAGCTTGGTCAAGGGAATGTGATGCTATGTATGGTGGTCTCTAGCGATTCTTCCATGTAGTCACTACTAGCCAAGACTTCATCTCAATATGAAAGAGATTTTACATTGGAGAGGGAAGCTCTGCTAATGGAATAGAGGTCGATGCTTATACATATTCTTCAGATTCATATCACCACCCTTGGACTATGTAGCAGCTAAACGCAGGAAAGGATATCTTGTGGCTACTTGACTTAACAATAATTTGATTTCACCTGAGTCTTTCATTAATGTTGGCAATCATAGGATACTCCTGATGCAATGGTAACCGCAATATCCAAATATGGTGTGATGGAATGAGTGGTAATGCTGATAGGATTTCATGAAATGCTCAAACCTGATGCTAGTTCTCAGGAATCATTCCAACTGTAATACCTCAAGAATATTCATTCCTTAATAGAGGTCATCCTTGAATCGTGATCCCAAACTAAAAAATATACTCTTTGAATCTTCAATAATTATTGATAGATTTTAATTGATGCAACAATCACATTATAAACTCATTCTTGGTCTTCACCTGATTATGTTGTGTCAACTTGGAGCATTAGCGGTCTCTTCAACAAATGTGATATATAGTGGTTATAGATTAATATTACTTTTCCTATAATATTTGAATCGCATTACTTCTTCAGACCTATATGCCAATTGATTGCCTTCTAATGCTTGGCATGATATGTTTGTTTCTCCCTATCAGCATATATTTGTCTTTATTTATAGATTGTCTTATACTACGTAGCCAAATCTGATCAAATATTTTCTAAACCCACTTTGATACCATGTTAGTTTTAGGATCAAAAATACAAATAAGCAGAAAATACAACACATAGAACAATGAACACGGTATTTTTCCCTGGGAAAACCCTCCTACTCAAGAGAGAAAAACCCAACAAGATATTCTCTTATAAATCAGAATGAATAAGTGTAGAAATAGCACTCAACATCAGGCCCTAGAAAGGATGAATCTTATACAATGAATCTACACTTGAAGATAGTGTGATTTCCTTGAATACACAAAATATTAATCACTTCTCCTTGAAGCGAATATGTTGCTCTTCAAGGGCGAACCTGCTGCTAGAGAAATTTGAATTGGAATGGAGTAAATTAATGATAAAATGAGATGACTCTATCTCCTTTTTATAGAAAAATAGGCGAGCTCCTTTCTAGGGTCGACCTAGAAAAAATACAATAATTGTTTATAATATAGAGGTCGACCTACCTTGAATTAATTTTATTTAGGAGAAAATATCTCCCACCACTACAAAACACTAACACTTTTTACCTCTGTAAGGTGAAAAAATTGCTCTACAAGTCTGCAATAGAAGTCCAGGCAATATATTTTTTCTCATTTGCAATTTTGTAGGCTTCGGAGGCATTGGCAAGTTGAGACTCTATTGATTCCATTAAATCTTTAATGCCTCAAGTGGAATCAAGCCACCATATGCAATACACAAATAGTATCTGGGCTTCCTCTTCACAATCCTTTACCTCTTTCAAAAATTTCAACACCTTGTTGTGTGTGATTGTATATTTATCCTGCATAACTAGTAACCTTTTCTCCAAAAGTCTTGACTTTGCCTCTTTTTCAAACTGCTTCTTAAGGCTAGAGGTATATTCTTTGAGAGAATCGACCATGAACTTTAATTTTTCAATAGGGGTTAAGGAATCATCAATTGTGGCACCAAGAGTAATCTCCTGCAAAGCCTTAATAGCATCATTTACCAATTCAGTCCCTTTTTTATAGGTTCAACAATTTCATGTGTACCGAAATCCAAAAAAGTACCACAAATCTTTATCCTTTCAACTAGTGATATTTTACTCAAATCCACATAGCCCGAATGTGATGGAAGTTGAATCAAATGAGGTGGTAGTACACTTTGAATCCTTGTTTTCCTTGTCAATAGACCCTTAAGAGTGTTTCCAGATGATTCTCTGGATGGATTTGATGGCTCAATAGTCTTTGAGGATTCTTCTTCACTTCTTCCAAAATCTATTTCTTCCTTATTTTCTTCTTTCTTTTCCTCTTCTTCTCTGAAGGGTTTATCTATGTTTTTTCTTTTTTTTCTTCCTCTTTCTTGTCTTCATCATATTTTCCATCATGAATTTTTTCATCTTTGTTTCCTTCATCTTCATTCTTGTCTTCTTCTCCATTATTTTTGATATTCTCATTGTGTTCTTTTGGATCATTACCGGTATCATTTTTATGTTGATCTTCAGTATGTTTACTAGTTGTATCTTTTGTATCATTCAGAGGATCAAGAGTCTCTGAAGCTACATGTATATCACCAACCTTATCCACAATAGGATGGTCCTTTACTTTTTTAACATTAATAGGATCTTTTGCTTGAGTTGTATGAGATGAAGAACCAATTCTCATCCCATAATTCTTTTCCATTTCCCTTACTATATCAAGAGTCTCTTTCCTTAACCTTTCAATACTGTCTTTCTCTTTATTCATTAGAAGAGTGGTTGTTTGTTTGACCTTGAACAACTTAGAACATTATTTTAGAAAGGTAGTTTCATCTTCCTCAGATAAAGAGAATCCATATGTGTTCAAGGCATCAAATTTGATTTTTTCCTCAATAGTTATAGCTTCATTCCTTTTTTGTACTAAAGCTTCCCATACATTGGCAATCACCTTCTTCATTATAGATTCCATATTCTCATAAAAAATGACCATAAATTCAATTAAAGCATTTATAATTGTTTCCTTATCCTCTTCATTAACCTCATCAAACAACTTAGCAGTAGCTAAAAGATCCTCAGATTCTATCATATTATTGACTAAAACTTCCATCTTTAGAGGTGGACAATCACTTACCCAAGGAGAGTTGAGCATGTCCTCCATAGATATTGATGTGCCTTCTTCACCCTTCTTTTCATGCACATGAATTTTGAAAGCATTATTTTCTTCCTCTATCTCTTCTTCATTAGATGAGATTTCAACTTTGTCTCTAGTTTTTGCTTCTTCATTTCCGGTGGATGCACTAATTCTTCTATTCCTTTTCAACTACTTTCTTCTTTCAATCCAAGGTCAATCTCTTCTTGTACAACATCACCCAAATTCCTTTTTTTATATTTTCCTTTTGCTTTATTCTTCTTCTAGGGGTGGAAGATGGTGCAACAGGGGGTACATTTCTCTTATTAGAAGCTCTGGTGTTGGGTCCATAAGAAGCAGTTACATCAACTATTGTTGGGGTACTATGCTCTACCTTCTTTCCTTTTACTGATGCAGTTGCACTGAGTGTTTTAGGTAATGCAAAGGTAGTGGTGGAAGGTGATCTTCTTGATCTTCTAGGCCCAGAGGGCACTTCAACTGATCTAGCCCTCTTCTCATCAACAAATTCCTTTAGCCTTTCAACATCATCCTTAGAAAGTGAATGCATTTTGAAGAATGCCTCAACATTTTTCTTTACCCTTTTAGTCCTTTAAGGTGGAGAAGTTTCTAAATGCACTTTGGTAGACTTATCTTCATATGTACCATTTCAAGGTAGAGTGGGATCCTTAGGATTGTTTAATAGCATTTCAATGAGGCCCTGAGCTACTTGCTCATCAACCTCATATCCTAGAGGCTTTATCCATAGAGATTTAGGTTCTACCACCTCTATAATGCACTCATTAGTAGACACCAAAAAAGTTATCTCCTTTGCATATTTCTTTACTAAGCTCCTTGGAACTCTATCTCTTTCATAAATATTGTTCTGAAAATCTAAAAAGAATGTCATTAGAGCATCACTCTATGCTTTAAAATCTCCAATTCTATGTAAATGTTCAAATATTTTATGTGCAACCGATCTATTTTTATTCCATATAATTTTTTAATTTCCAAGTAGCTCCCTTAGACAATAGAATAGAGAACAGACTACCAATGTACCAAACTTGAATGGATATTTATTTGTCTTAGTCTGGCTTAAGTTATCCATAAGTTGCTACTAGATCAAATCACACAAATCATAGTCTCTTCCATTAACCACCATGTCATGTGCGACATAAATTGCAATTACAGACACATAATTTCCTCTGTTAATGCAGTATATTTTTTGACCTATCATGATCGCAACATACCTCACATCAGGGTTTGTAATAGGTTTGGTTGTCAGTTCTCTCCCATCATATGTAGCACCAGTTAGTTTCATAACCAAGTCATTTTTAACAGCCTTTAGCACTGGTATAGGTCCAGTGTCATAAATACCAATCATAGTTTTAATCACTTCCTTTTTAATTACTCTAGGTACACTTGTCCATACCAATTTATCATGCACTCTGCTAAGTGCCATCCTTACAAGCTTTACACCCATTTCACTACAAAAATATGGGAACCAATTCCATACATCTAGCTTCATCCAACAAGATTTTCATATTTTGGCTTCACTGAGGAACTATATCCAATTAGCTCCTTTATCCATTAATCCCTGAGTAGTCAAATTCTTCCAATTTTGTATGAATGTAGGTTCTAGTATCCACAATGGGTAAGACACTACTTGTAATTTGTGAAAATGCACCCATGGGGTCTATTTCATAAACCTTCCATGAAAACCTTCTAAATTTTGGTTGGGGTCTCTCAAAAACTTCAACCATAGTGGGAGTGGCCATTTTCCCTTTAATTATCTTGTATATGCTTATGGAAATTTCTTCTAATTCAAATCCATAGATTACAAATAGTTATAAATGCCATTTTCAAGCTTCAACAAAAACTAGAGTTTAATGTTGGCTGCTCTGAGTCACCTTTGACTCACTTCAAATCTCTTTTGATTTCTCCATGTGCATAAAAGTGATTTAACTTGACTTGAATTTTCACTTTATACCTTACCGATCTACCCTAATTTTGCATTTAATGCATTCCACCCACGAAAAGTTGATAAACACCTTATGAATACACTATAAACCCTAAAATGCTCAGCAAATCTCCAAATTTATATTTTTCCTACTGAAAACTTTTTCAATATCTTAAAAATGTCATCTTACAACACATATCCTCATGTCACTACTTGACACCTCGTATGTCGAGGGTTTGTTAGTTTTCTCTATAATTGCTCCCCCTAAATCCACTACTAGGTTTAGTTTTTAGAAGAAATATATGCACCATATGTAGGTATTGTTGAAAATAAAGGTAATATTGTAGCTTAAACCTTGTAAAACTATGAGACTATAGATCTAATTAAGTGTTCTTTGTCACAATTTTTGTGTATGATTAATTTGCTTAGATCAATTTTACTAATTGTAGAAATAGATAGAAGATTGTAGAAGAATGAGACAAGAAGATAGAAGTGACACAACATATACGTGGAGAAACCCTTTCGGGAAAAAACTCCACCAAAATCAATATTGCTTGTATTATTTATCCTTAGAACAAGATTACAATAGTATTGTATCAATCCTTGATTGATATGCTTCCTTGCCTTCAACAATCCTTCTTCACAACCTACAACAAACTCTCATAGAACTTTCATCCACTTGTTGCAATTAATATACAATAATAAGCATGTAAAACTCATAAGAGTTGTACAATACAAGAGCATAAAGCTCCTCACAAAAATCTATTCCTAGATTGGGCAAATAGAGTTCCACAATGTAATCTGAAGTCAAACTAAAGTCTTCCTCAATTGAGGTGCCCCTTGAACTGAACACTTAACTAAATGTTGGTCAAGAAAATATCTTGCAAGCTTCACCTTAAAGTTGGCACCTAAGAATGGGCCCACTTGACTAAGCCTTGTAAATATCTTCTCATGCAAAAGGTGTTAACTAAAATATTCCAAATTGGGCACCCAAGGTGGTCCCAAGTCAATCTTAGTTAACTACAACATATCTCTCCACCAATTCATGCAAATACTATGCATGATTGATCATCCCCACTTAACTGAAAGTATCCGCCTATTATTTGTCATGCAATTGAATTCATTAGTCATGCAACTCAAGTCAACTCAAGTCAACTAGCATTCAACTCAAATAACTACATGCAACTGAAGATAATTGAACCATAACTAAATTGAACTGAATTGAACTCCACTCATGTAAATATCAATCTCTAATTTGTAGGATCAAAACATGCATTACTGAAGCTCTATCAATCCTCCAAATAGTTAACTGGAGCAACGTGGGTTCCACCTTCCATGTGGGTGCACCATGTGCTCCTATCTTGTAGGAGCTCTTCTTGGACATCCCCACATGTTCCTATCATTTAGGAATAATCACAAATGTCAATTTACATGTTCATTTCATTCAAATTTAATCTCTTTATAATCCTAGTGTTTGGGAACACTTTCCAAGGACTTAGGAGATACATGAAATATGTTTAGGATTGCAATTAAATGGCATCCTATTCCCAACATTCTCCCACTTGACATTATACATTGTAATTATTCTAAACAAGGAATAATTATTATAAATCAAGTATAGGACTCAAGGAAAATGGCCTTCTTACACCAAGAGAACTTATCTATAGGAAATGGTTTCATAAGATAATCTACGACATTGATCAAAGTGTCAACTTTCTCAATCAATACCTTCCCACTCTCAACCAGTTCTCACAAAAAATGATATTGAACATCAACATGCTTAGTACGAGCATGATACATAGGATTTTTGGCTAAAAAAATAGCACTCTGACTATCATTCAAGTCTAATTTTATTACAATAAAAACCAATACCTTTCCCAAGTCTCTATAACCAAACTACCTCTTTAGAGGCATCTGTAGCAGCCATGTACTTTGCTTCTATGGTGGAAAAAGAAACCATGGGCTGCCTCTTACTCATCTAACTAACCGTAGCTCCAAACAAAGTAAAAACATAGCCACTTGTCGACCTCTGACTATCCAGGTCTCTTGCCCAATCTAAATCAATAAAACCATGTATGTCCAATGATCATGCATAATATCAATATCATTAGCACCATGATAAACCAAACAGTAATCAAAAGTACCTTGTAAATATCTAAAAACCCTCTTAACATAAGTCCAATGTTCTTTACTAGAGTTAGACATAAACCTACTTAGAACTCCCATTGCTTGGGCTATATCTAGTCTTTTACAGACCATTGCATACATCAAACTACCAACTGCACTAGCATATGGAATTCCAGACATTTCCTCATCATCAAAATCAGATTTAGGACTCATGTCTACACTTAACTTCATGCCAACTGGTAAAGGAATGTTAATTGGTTTATTGTCATGCATGTTAAACCATTTCAAAATAGTATCAACATAGTTGCTTTGACTTAAGAAATGCTTTTTGTTACCTCTATCTTTGTTGATCTCCATACTAAGAATATATTTTTCAGCCCCTAGATCTTTCATCTCAAATGTGCTAGAGATTTTGGCTTTCAATTCTTTGATAATTACCTTGTTATTACCAACAAACATGTCATCAAAATATAAGATAATAATTAAAATTTTATCATCAATAAATTTTATGTAAACACAATGATCTTCCTCACTCCTAACATAACTAATTTTCAATGCAAAAGCATAAAACTTTGGGTACCACATTCTAGGTAACTATTTCAATCCATATAAAGATCTCTTTAACCTGCAAACCAATAATTCTTTTCCTTTTACAACAAAACCATTAGGTTGCCTCATATAAATATCCTCATCAAGATCCCCATGTAAGAAAGTAGTTTTCACATCCATTTGCTCCATCTCAAAATCATAAGCAGTAGCAATAGATAAAAAAAAATCTAATAGAAGTTAATTTAGCAACAAGAGAGAAGATTTCATTAAAGTCAACTCCCACTCTCTAGGAGTGTCCCTTGGCTACTAATATAGCCTTATACCTTTCGAGATTACCATCTACTCCAAATTTCTTTTTAAAGATCCATTTACAACCAATGGCCTTTCTTCCTTTGGGAAAAATCTCAAGATCCCATGTGTCACAAGTATCCAAGGAAACCATTTCCTCATGCATATTTTGTGACCAAAGCATGTTCTCATCTGAAGACAAAGCTTACCTATAAGATCTAGGTTCATCATTAGTAATCATCAAAGCAGATATACAATGAAAATCAAGTGGGCTATACCTAACAATAAGATTTTGTTGTCTTGTGGATCTTCTCAAAAAAGGTTGTTGTTGTTCCTCAATATTCTCATCATGATCATCTATCTCAGAACTCTGTGAACTCTCCTCATCCAATCCATCCAATTGTTCTTCAACATGTGCATCTTCATGCTTCTCAGTATTTATCTCAAAATGCACTGTTTGAGAAGTATCCTTCTCCTTTGGTTGTTTTTCTCAAGTATAAGATCTAAATTCCCTAAAAATCACATCTCTAGATAAACTAATTTTTGGGGTTAAAGGATTCCAAAGCTTTTAACCTTTTACATTTTCATCATAACCTATGAATATGCATTTATGTGCTTTTGGATCCAACTTAGATCGCTTTTCTTTAGGAACATGAACAAAAGCCTCACAACCAAAGATCCTTAAATGTGCAACACTAGGTTTCCTACCTAACCACATTTCATAAGGGGTTTTATCTTCAATAGATGAACTAGGAGATCTATTGATTAAATAACAAGAAGTATTTACAACCTCGGCCCAAAGGCACCGATCTAGCTTAGCACTACTTAACATACTCCTAGCTCTTTCCATTAAGGTTTGGTTCATCCTTTATGCTACTCCATTTTGTTGAGGTGTATATTGAGTAGTTTTTTGTCTCTCAATTCCTATATGCTTACAATAATCATCAAATTCCTTAGAATAATATTCACCACAATTATCTAATCTCAACACTTTTTTCTTATGATTTGATTGTTTCTCAACTAAAGCCTTAAATTCTTTAAACTTATTGAACACGTCAGATTTTTTAAGCATAAAATAGATCCAAGTGTATCTTGAGACATCATCAATAAATGTGACATAATATATAGATTTTCCAATAGAGTCAATATCCTTTAGCTTTATTTGTTCCATTAGGAAATGAAGATCTAGATTGCTTTCCAAACACACAATGCTCACAAAAATAATTTTTGTAAATATTTTAATCAAGAATACCATCAACCAATTTCTTATTAAGAATGGTCCGCAGACCTTTTTCACCAATTTGGCCCAATCTATGGTGTCACAACATACATGTATTTTTAGCTTCAGTTGCACTGGATGATTTATTCAAATTTGAGGTATTAATCTTAAACAAAGTCCCAATCTGAGATCCTTTAGCAACCACCATATTCCCTTTCACCAATCTACAACCACCTTTGTCAAATATCACATGCATTCCAAAATCTTTAGAATATGTAAAACATCATTAAGGGTCTTAACCCTACCATCACTGAAACACAACTTTACCTCTCCTTTGCCCACAACCTTTGTTGTGCTATTATCTGCAAAGAAGACATTCCCTCCATCATATGTAGTATACTTAGTGAATCACTCCTTGTTATGAGTCATATGATAGAAGCAACCTAAATCAATAAGCCAAGAGTCATCACTAATAATATTACTTGAAATGACCAATGCATCATTACTGTCATCCGAGTATTTCTTTGTAGAAGCATCAAAACTCTGTCTTGTTCTTACAATCCTTCTTTACATGTCCCAGTTTCCCACATTTCCAACACTTTACCTTACTCTTACCAGGGGTTTTAGACTGTCCTTTGGACTTACCCTTTCCTTTCTTATCTCCCTTAGGTTCCTTTTCCTCAGGCCTACTACTTACAAACAAGGCATCTTGGGATCCCATTTTAGATTTCCTCCCCATCTCCTTTGATAGGAGAGTAGGAATTGTTGATGTAAAAGTTTTCAGGCAATAGCCTTATTGGAAACTTAGTTATTGGGGGGCTTGTGTGCGTAGCTAAGTGACCTTCGAGGTTTTATTGAAGTCGGCTCTTCATTTTTTAATGGGGGGTGAGAAAAGGGAAAGAAGATAAACATCAAACAAACATATTTGAGCTAAGGTGATGTGCCAAATCAGTAATGAGATAAGTAAGCACATTGTAGAAATAAAGGCTCAAATAGTAACTAGCATATATTAAAGAGACTATTCCCGAGCACCGCAAACATACGAGCATCAAACCATTTGCATAATATAACCCACACAACATAAGCTAACACAAAAGAGTAGCAACATGATTTGTATTACACTAAGCCATATAAAGATTACAAAATCTTGAAATAGATGTTCATATATTCTCAGAAAATGCAAGCACAATCTAATGTCCTATCAAATGCTTGAAAACAGAGAGGCCGAACAGGTTGGCACAGTCTACAAGTTCAGATTTAATATTAAACACTATAGAGGCTAATTCTCAATGCTTTGAAACTTATTCTATCTAACAACAACCATAAAATGAAGAAAAGGCTGCTTAAAAAGAGAAATTCCAACAAGAAAGATGCTCCACCAAGCCACCAATGAGAAAAGATTCCCCAGTGCTGAAGACAATAGAAAGATGCAACGGAAACACACTAACAGGGATGGTCTGAGGAGTGATGGGCCACGCAACAGCAAGAGGAAAGGACACACGACAGCAAAATGGAAACCATTGCAACAACCATTAAACAAAAGCAACAAACACCCAAACAAATGCCACGTGGAAAGATCCTGGAAAAGGAAACTGCGATGTGGGCCCCATCTGAATAGAAAGTAGGTGGAGGTGACATGTCAAGTATTTTGGGCCTAGCAAAAAGAAAGAGAACGTCTCTAAGGGAAGCTTCGATAGGACGCCATGTGGTGGCAGCCAGAAAGCTGTGAGTGGTACCAAAACAAAAAGTGGAGCTATAAAGGAATGAAAGACCATGAAGGAAAAGAGTGTTGCGCGAATAAATATTCACAGCTTGGCGACTCACAGGGACATTTCACCTACAGAATGAGAAACTCTAGATTATGGCATTGTAGACCAGTCCAACCTCCCCGACTAATCGGTCACAACTAGGAGAGGGCAGCCCTAAGAGATGTCTAGACCTTGTCTGATGGTGTAGAGAGAGTACGCAAGTTCTCATGTGCCATGTTCAAATCAATAATTACCTTAAAAGGCAATCCACCAGATATCTTCGCCTCAGACTCAAGCTGAAAGAATAGTTGAGCTAGTTGATGCACCATTTTTTCGATATTGGCAATAGTTGGAGGCTGATCAAAAGACTGGAACACGGATAAATCTTGTTTTTTCTCATCAATCCTCTCAATGATGTGTTTTATGCCTACCACTATTTGGTCAACCAAGAAGGGCGATGTAAGCCCACGCTGAGTTTGTATAGAAAATTTAGCTTGCATATCGTAGGTAATTTGGGCCAGCTTTTCTCTACACTCAACATGCTTGATGGCTTCATGCATAGAAATGAGAACATTCACACTCATGGCCACTGTTGTTCGGTCCTCGACCCCCACACTACTCAACACTTCATCAGAGGCAGTATATAATTTGCTTAACAATTTTTTGGCCTCTAGAACTCTGTCAGAAGTCATTTCCTGCACCCATTGCATTGTTTCACTAGCCATCCTACATAAGTTGGTAGCTTACACTATAAATTTGAGGGTGGGCTGAAAGGTAATGCATAATGACTTAACCTTATCCTAGTATGATGCATGCAGTTCCTTAGCTATTTCTAGCATGTTCATTTGGGGTGTAGGAGGCTGGATCTCAAAAGGTCCACCTCCGAAGCCCTACTGCTCAATTCTACTTTCAACTCTAAAAGCGGCCCTCCGTGACAAAATTTTTAGTCCTGGAGGGAAATATTTCAAAGTTGAAAGTAGAATTGAGCAGTAGGGCTTCGGAGGTGGACCTTTTGAGATCCCAGCCTCCTACACTTAGAGCCTAAAGTTCAGCAACCCTGCTCTCAAAGGAATTTCTTTCATTTTGTATCTGATTAATTTCAATCACCTAAGCCTTATGCTTATTTGACCAAATATCCACCTTTCCTTTTAGGTCCAAAATTTGCTCATCTTTCTTCTTCATCTGGCGACTAAGTTTGAGGAAATCAATTGTCACCACCCTTTGGGTTTCCTCCATTAATTCTACCTTGTCCTGTGGATGAGCTTGTTGCAAATCAAGCTAAACAACATTGATAGAAAAATCAGTTGGTTACATTTCTCTGAATGGCCTGATGATGTTGGGTGTCAAATTCGTGAACATCAATGAATTTTGATTTTCATTGAACACAGTCTACATATGGGGTTCTGCAAGTTTGTTTGCATTCTTTGCCCTTCTTTTCTAAATTTGGCTAGCCCGGGCACTTTTGGTAACATCCACCTACAAGAAATAATCTTGGGGTGAAATACCCAATCCACCAACAAAAGAAAACTCCTGAGGAACTGCTAATGGGAATGATAGCATGCTTAATGTATCAACAGATTTGCTAGGTCTTGTGATAGTTGTCAGGGAAAAAGGTGGGATAAACTGAATACTCTGAGATGGTGAAAACATAGTGGGGGAAAAGGCTAGGGAATTAGCCACTTGACGCTAAGGCATCAGAGATACAAACCGTTGACTCAATGGGTTAGAATGTGTTGCCATTACTTGTGTCTCAGGGGCAATAGATATAGGAGGAGGTGAACGAGGACCTCCAGGGGAACCAATGTTGACCAAACACGGGGGACCTATGAGAGGAACAACTAACATGGGTAACATGGAAGAAACAGATGCAGTGGGGACTAAAGAAATAGAAGAGAGATGAAGGGGATAAATGTACCCGAGTTTCCTGAAGATTTGTAGCAAATACAACTACCTCTTTGTGTTTCTCTTCTCCTCCTCCTACTACCTTCTCAATTCGAGGTATCTTTCCTTTTGGGGAATCATCTAGGTCCATAATAACCCTTCGTCAGTGCCCAACAGAGCTCGATCTCTTCTTCCCTAATCTAGAGGAGCTAGTTGGCTCTAATAGTTGTGTATTTGAGGAGATCTCATGCTACAATTATTGTCCACTGACCACCTCTCCTTGCAAGTGACTCTCTTCAATCATGGGAGCCTTTTGGGATACTTCCTCTTCATGTTCTGGGGCTACACTTTCTGCCTCACCGAACCTCTCAGACTCTAAAGGATTAGAAGAATCATCACTATCTGAATGCTCATGGTACCAGGCATCATCAAACTAGTTGTCCAAGTCTACTTCCTTAAAGAGCTCGATAGTCCTTTTTATCTCTTGTCTATAAATATAGAAATATTTTATCTTTTCAGGCTTCCAATTGAGCCTTGCCAATTGGTTGTAGAGGAATTAATTTATTATATGGTTGGGAGTAGGCTTGTCTATTGTACGATAAAAATCCAACTAAGGTAGTTGACCCGAGCTAGAAGGAAGGTGCTCGAGGCCGACGTATAACTTCGCATTTCCCTCATCTGCATTTCTTTGAGGGTCCAAAAATGACCAAGGCTGGTGAGAGATTTTAATTCCTACCTCTGCCAAGTTACCTATTGGATTATAGCACCATGTATCATAGATAACCACCAATCTGTGGTGACCTAACTTGGAAAACAACACTTCAAAACTATTCACCCTCGAGCTCTTCTTCTTGGCTAATGTTACAGAGCCAAACATGACTGGCAGCATTAGATAGGAAGTCAAATGCTTCCCTCCCCAGTACTCATTTTCAATATTACACAACTTCTTGAATAATTCTAAGGCTAGCACCCTATCTGAAACAAAATGTGGGAGTTAGAAAGGCTCTTGGATGAAACCCTGCATGCGGAGCATTGTAAAATCTAAACCAAAGAACCAATCGCAAGGTAGTACAAGGCCTCTCATCCATGACATCTAACTTTGTGTCAAGTGCTTGGACCTTTTACCTCCCATTTGATCCAGAGCTCTTAAATTTGGAGCTAGGAATGCATCTAAAAATGTGTAATAATCAAAAGTTTTTGAGAGGACGGGAGTCCATGTAGAAACAGGCTTTCTAGCGCCATTTTTTGTCAAAAACTACTAGGGCCAAGAATTGCTGGAAATAGTTTGGATTCTAATGTAAAATCATGTAGACCAAGAAATAAGAATACCTAAATTTGGAACCAGGCTCGAACCCCTTTAGCTATCAGCACATCCTCTCCACAATAACTTTCACAATTCTATTAGTAGGGTCTCTTTATTCTTCTTCAGAATGAAGCCTATGCTCATCTGGAAGTCTAAGACTTCCTTATCCATGTCCAGCCTGCATACCAATGCCAAAATAGAGAAAACAGAAGGCATGCCTACTCTAAAAGCACCCAAACTAAGAGAAAAGCTAGGAGGGAAGACACTATCTGATGGCTTACCCATTTCGGCATTGAAGAATTGTTGCGCTGCTCTCAATGTCCTCCAATAATTTCTCAGCCTAGAAATATCAAAATCCTCAATACTGGAAAGAGCGTTTAGAGGGATGCACAACATATCTTGGAGAGCTTGGTGATTGATCACCACTTTAGAATTATGGCTGATTATAATTCCTAAATCAGCATTGAAGCTTCTAGCATAGGCAGCCACAATCTCTGGACAGTAATGCACCAAAGGAACTATACATTGAGGGATGCCACAATTCCACAGTCGGCTATGAAAAGGATCGCTGATACTTTTCATCTTTTTGCATGTAGCTTCTCTTAAAATTTTGGGGTTCTGAGATAATTCAAGATCATAGACATTATCCCAATCTTCTGAAACCAAAGCTTGGTTTCGAGGAGAAATTGTGTTTAACAATTTTTGGTCTACCGGCTTAGTACAAGGCCATGAAGGTTTAGATGGAATACCTAGGGTTGCATAAGAAACCTATGCATAGATATCTATGCAAGGCTCCTGCATCCTTCGTTCATCAATGCTACTACCAGCAATGGCCTGAGTTGAGCTCTCTGTAATTTCAACCATTTGCCTATGTTTTGAAAAACTCTGTTGCTTAGATTAAATTTGAAATCCTTTCTCTATCTCTATAAATGACTAAGGTGGTTACACACTTTACCAACCTCACACAATTAATTCCTTCCACACGATGCTCCCATCTATCTTTTCTTTTTTTGAAAATATCAAATTAGCAAGGGTACACATTGTCTTTCACATTGATTATGCCATGCACCACTAACCCCTTTCATGCGTGCGAAGAGGTCACCAACCAACGACTTCTTCCTAAAATATTTTCATTGATTTAACTAGGATGGAAATGTTCCATATGGCAGTAGCTAGCTCCTTCTCAACCTTCTTAAAAGGCTTAATTCGAACAAATTGCAACTGCCAAGATTGGCTGCAGAATCCCATCTGTTCGCAATTTGCGCTGACTTGCTAAGGGAGGAGGACCTGTGCCGACTAGGCCCTTTCTGTTTATATTTGAGGTTGAAACTCACGAGGAAAATCGTCGCAAAGTCTGTGTTGGATGCCATTTCCTGATGAGGATGCACAACATCAAACCCTTCAATGAGTTGCAGTGGTACGAGAATTTTGAGAGGATGGTGTTTCCTCATCGTGCGCCACCTGCCATTGTTGGACCTTCAAATGCCTGAAAATACACCCAAAACACCTCTCTTTCCTTTTTCTTTTTTGAAAAATTCTCTGCAACACTCGTTAGCAACAATATATGTATTTTGGAACATGGCCATGGGCCATGTCACATCCATATGTATACAAATGTAAATATCTTTATAATCAATACAATACATATATTTTATATAGTCTGGTTCTTTTCTTCATTTTATCTCATTTCCATACATCAATATGGTTGTTGATTTTAAGAAAGCACTAAGAATTACCCAAAACAAACAAAGCAAGGAAAATATATACATATTTACAAACCTATTGCGAAAGTTGAATTAATTAAATCTCTTGAGGTGTATTCCATTAACTGGAATACCCAAGGCCTCACCCTCCATTATTTACAACCCAAATGAGTTGTGTTGTTTGCACTATGTGATTTTGAATGGTCCTTCCCAAAGACTATCAAACTTGCCATGTTGACCGGGCTTTGCTCCACGCTCATTAAACTTGAGCACCAAATCTCCACATTGCAGACCCTGGTCAAATGTTTTCTTGTTGAACCATTTCTTTACCACTTGCTGGCAGTTAGTCATTACCTCGAGAGTGTGCTCTCATTTCTCCTAAACTTCAAGAAGTTCTTCCAACCATACCTCCATTGCTCCATTTGACTCAATATCAAGAGACTTGAGTAACTAGATTGTTGGGATTTCCATAGAGACAGGCAACAACATGTCCATTCTGTATACCATCTCATAAGGGGATGTCTTCAATATTTGCTTGGGTGTGATACAATTTTCCCATATTGTTGTCCAAAGGTGTTTATGTCACTCCCTTTGATGTTCTGAACCTATTCTCTTGATCATTCGAAGAAGATTCTTGTTTGTAGATGCAGCAAGGCCATTTCCTTGCGGATAGTAGTTGGAAGATGTCTTTAGGAAGACTCCATATTTTAGTGAAAATTGGATGAATTTGGAGCCAAGAAAAGCTCTAGCATTATCCAAGATAATTGTCTTTGGTGGGCCAAACCTAGCTACCAGTTCTTCTAGGAAGTTCACAATTTTTTCCTCGGTTGCATTTTTTAAAGGTATAGCTTCAGTCCACCTGGTGAAATAGTCGATTACCATTAGGATCCATCTATGTTTGGATGATGAAACTAGGTTGATCGTGCCAATGAAGTCGAGACCCCATTGAGAAAATGGCTCTTCCACTACAATTGGTTTCAATGGCATGGCAACATTTTTCCTTTTCCCAACAAAAAAATGACACTCATTGCAAGACCTTACCAATGACTATGAGTCTCTAAATCATGTTGGCCAGAAATAACCAACACGCATAATCTTAATTGCAGTAGTCTTTGCTAAAAATTGTCCTTTGGCTGGGTCACTGTGATACTACTCCAATATCATTTTTACTTGCCACCTTAATAAGACGTCATTGAATTTTCTCTTGAAAATAACTTTCCCCAAGAGTACATAGCCATTGTTCTGCAGTCTATAAAAACGACTTTTAAATGAGGGGAGATCGGCTGGGTACCTTCTTGTTTGCATGAAATTAATTTTTCCATTCATCCAATCATCTCTGGAGCTCTCCTCATTCAGCAACACTGATTCTGGGACTTCATCCTCAATTATTGCATCATTATTTTTAGCCAAATATTCGCACAACCCCTTTCCTTTCATAGTCTTGACTGGCTTGATCTCTATGTCATACTCTAGGATCTTGGTTATCTAGTTAGCCCACTTCTTAGTGATTTCACCTTCCATAACATATTCACACACGCTCAAGTGCAGCACACGAACGATCACCTTGTTGCACAATATGAGGTGCTTGAACTTCTTTAGCCCCTTTACAATAGAAAAAGCTTGTTTCTCCACAAAGTTATACTTCACCTCATAAGCCTTTAGAGTGTGTGAATAGAAGGCAATGGGAAATTCTCTTTTATCTTTTTCATCCCTCTGCATCAAGACAGTAGTGATACTTGTGCTACCACCAAAGACATACATGAAGAAGTATTTCGACAAATATAAATTAACCAACATGGGAGCTGAAGAGATGGCTTCTTTAATTTGTTCGAAATATTTTCTATCTTTCGTTGTCCATTTGAAAACTTGGTCCTTTTTCAACATCAATGTGATGGATCGAACAATCCCTACGAAGTCTAGTATGAACCAGATGATGAAGTTAACCTTGCCTAAAAAAGACTGAACTCCCTTTTTTTTATGGGCAGAGGGAGTTCTTTGATCCCTTTAACCCTTTTCAGGTCAGTGGAAATACCTTCATTTGAGACAACATAACCCAATAGCTTCCCCTATGGAACTCCAAATACATATTTCTTCGGGTTCAAAGAAATCCTGAACTCCTGGCACTTTTGGCAAACAAGCTCAAGATGATCAAAATGATCATAAATGGATTTTGAGAAAAATGTTAGGTCATCTAGATAAATAGGAATGAACTTATGTACCAAATCCCTAAAAGCAATGTCCATAGCCTATTGGAAAGTGGCTTCGGCATTTGAGAGTCTGAAGGGCATTTTAGCATAAGCGTATGTTCCCACTACTGAATTTGACTCCATTTTCTGACAAATGTTCATCTATCATTCGAAAAACATTTGTTGTAAAATTGACAAATTGACGAAAGAATTTTCATCAAAATTTTGATGAAAAATTAAATGTTGAAATAACAGTGCAGATTCGTCGGTCGTCAACACCATAAAATGACTTAGATGCTTGTCAGAATATCGACAACAACTTTGTGTATCCACCAACGAATTATAACCAAAATGCAATTGCAATGGCTCTTCTGAAGCGTCAAAACAACACCAAAAGTTCTTCGCCATTTCAACAAAATGGGAAAGGAGTTACAATGAACCTTCATTGAAGCTATAGAAACTTCGTCGGACCTTTTTGGTGATTCGTCGGTGGCCTTAGTCAAAATTGTGATGAAACAATGCAACTTTTTTTAAAAAAAATATTCGTTGAAATGTACCATCGCAGAGACTCTTGATGATGACCACTGAAGCCAACCCATTGATGAGAGATCAATCATTGGCATAGGATAGAAAACTCACTCTGATAGTCCATTTCTTGCCGATGACTTCCGTTGGCAAGACAGATCCAATGTCACACTGATCTGACCTCTTTAGGAGTTTTAAATAGACCTACACCATGTCATCGCAGAGACTCTTAGTGATGACCACCAAAGCAAACCCATCGGTGAGAGATCAATCATCGAAACAGGATAGAAAACTCACTCCGATAGTCCATGTCTTGTCGATGACTTCCGTCGGCAAGAAAGATCCAATGTCAAACCGATCCAACCTCTTCAGGAGTTTTGAACACTACTAGTTATCAACAAGACATTCTGAGGGTCTCGCCGATTAAACACGTGTCTAAGAGAAAGTAAACAGATGGAACCTATTAATTTTCTTATTTTGGGGTTCTTTAAATCATATAATAGATACTATCTTCTTATGTATAATGTACTTATATTCAGATTTGAATTTGAGACCAATTGTCATTGCACATTCCATTTTACTTGCATAGAGTATTCTATAAGCAATATATTGATAATGCCAAATGACTTATGGTGTTGTACAACTCTACCTATCATCGCAATTATGTTGTTCCCTCCTAGAGAATCCTGCAAAGACAAGTTTACAATACCAAGTCAAATAATATGAAAAACACTTACTTCCATACAAATTAAATGATTATTCTCAAAATGGAAATTGTCTAACCACAACAAAAATTCTATGAAAGGTTATCCATGCTTCATAAGAGATGACTGATCATACATGTACAGACTACAAGATGCATAGAAAAAGCATTACACTTGAGAACAACCAAGGGATAACAAGGTAAGGAGTTAAGAAATGTCTGGATTGAAGAGAAAATGTGTAGGGAAAATGCTAAGTAGTGTCAAGAGAACAGAGCTTTTAGAACATATTCTTGACCTAATCAAGCTCTTGAACAACTTAAACAAAATTAAAATACTAACACATACATGAGACATGTAATGAACTTCCAATATATGCTATCTTTTTCATTAATGCAAAGGTAGGCAAAGGAGAAATAATTATAATTGTAACACTATTCATAGTCCAATAAATTATGTTCGTAATTTTTTTTCAATGGACCTTAGTTTTATCAATATACTACCATCTAATACCATATTTTAATCCACGGTTCAACTATCTCAGATCTAAAGAAGCACCTTCAATTAACCATTTAAAGTACTATAAAATAAGGTAAGACTTTTACTTGAGAAAGATTGGGTATACTTGTAGGATTAAAGTTCTTGCAATCATCAAGATTTATTGGCACACAGACACAACCTGCAACATATGAAGTAATGGATGACTACAAGGTGAAATGGTCCTTAATATGTGACTGGTTTGCAAATTGATTGGTAGAAAATAAGGTTACAACCAGATCTACATAAAAAATTATGAGGACAATCTACTATAATTATCAAAATAGATGAAAAGGGCAAAGGAAAGAGTTGAGCTACATCTCTAGAGCCTTAAAAAAACGCATGCAACAAACATAAAAAAAAGAACTAACGAGTTTTGGATGAATAAAAAATGGTGCCTTCAGCAAGTGATTCATATGCTTTCACACTTGACATGACATTAAGAAGATTTTAGTCTTCCTCTGTGAAATTAACTACTTATAGAAAAAACCTAGAAAACAATATGATATACCTCC
>VDFB02179466.1:0-29250 GCA_007258455.2 Sequoia sempervirens
CTCCTAGCCATTTCTCTTGGTTTCTTGCTTGAAAGATAGCACCTAGCTAAGGCTTCAGAGACTGCTTCTCATCCAGATAAGCAAACAGAGCATCAAGGTTGAAGATTTCAAAGATTTTGTCAGTTTTGCATTTGCTGGTTAGGGTTTGGCTGAAGTAGAAATCTGCTCATAAGTCTTTGCATGAATTTTTGTTGGTGCTGGGTACTTTACATATGGCTTCCTCATCCTAGGGCGCCCCTCTTTGGTGAGTTTCAGATTTTATTATTGAGTGTATGATTTTATCTTCTCAAAATCGCCCTTCTCCTTGGCCGTACCATTCTGGGCTGTCTTGGGAAGTGTGCCAAAAAATAATATCACAGTTTGTCAGTAGTTTCTCAGTTAGGTTTTCATTGTCAGCATTCTAGCTCTCGTTTGCATCTAGTTTTAAGTGATTTGGTTGGGTTTTGAGTGAGTTATGAGCTTTTTAGTGGGTTACTGTGTTGCTGGTTGGTGTTTCCAGAATTGCTGATTTTATATCAGACTTCCAGAAGTTCAGTTCAAGCATTGTTTTATCAATATTGTGAAGTCAAATAAGTCGGAACAACATTCTATCAGTTGTTGCTTTGGTTTAACAGTTTGTAACACTTTGTAATCTGCAGATTGTGCATTGTAAGGCTGTTAATAGTAGTACTATTTCAGTCATTTTTATATTCTGCAACTACTTAGTTTTAGAGCAGCAAACCTAATAATCTTTGGATGGTTTACCGCCAGAGATGGGTGAATGAACTACACACTTAAAGTTCTTGGATGGTATTCCGCCAAGAAGGGAATTGAAGCTTTGCACTTCTTACATTGTATTCGCTCCCGCTGCATAAGTGGTAGAGCTTTCTTTCAGCATTGTATTTACTTTGTTACTCCGCCAGATGGTCGCTACTTGCCCTACTGGGGTTTGAAAGCACATTCTTGGTGTAGAGTTTACTTTCAGCATTGTAATTCCTTCTAGTTGTACTGACGACCCTCTTGCCATATGACAGCATCTTTCTCATCTTGAGATTGAGTGCGCATTCTTGGCAAAGAGTTACTTGCGAACTGCTGGTTTTGTTTTGGACTAACCCTAACGGGTGCTTCTGCATTGTTGTGTACTTGGCAAAATTTGAAAAAAAATTGGTCCGGTTCATTACAAGATCTCAAACACTGCACAAATCAAATAACGATGAAAGATGTACATGAAAAGGAGAATGAAGTAGAGAAGCTAGAAAATCTTGGAAGTTGCAAAAATTTGTCTAAGTCTAGAGAGTCTAGGCGCCCCTGTCCAATCAAGGCACTTGGGATTCTTTGCCTTAGAATATTTTCAGTCCCTAGCCATCGAAGCATTCTAAAAGGTGAAAGCATCTGCCAAGCATGGAGCAATGAACGCGAAGAGCAAAGGAAAGTTTGAAAAAATCCCAATAAAACTAACACATGCCAGTAAAGGCGCCCTTGCTAGCCAGGGGTGCCCATCTTTTCGAGGCCTCAAAAATTAGAATTAGGGTTTGTGCTTCCCAAACAGTGTTGCTCAGAATCCTTCTGGTTTCGCATTGAATCTATCAGCAGGACCGTCAGATCAATCATTCAGTAGGAATATCGGATTGAATAGAGAAGTATTGACAAAGGAGCAAACTAGAAGTGAAAAACATCAAAAATATTCTAAGTCTGGAAACTTTGGGTGCCCCAGGTAGTCAGGTGCGCGTAGGGTTTTGAAAGGCCTAATCTAGCTATGAGGGTTTGCAAATATGATCATTGTCTTCAGAATTCCTCAGGATATCCAATGAATGCCTCATCCAGGTCGTTGGATTCATTAGTCACCCCTAGTTGCAAATCAAATGGAGGATAGAGTATGGGGGACAAATCTAAGAAATTGAAAAACCTATGAAAATGACTAAGTCTGGTGATCATGGGCACCCCAGGTAGCCAAGGGCGCCCAAGCTTTTGAGCAGCTAAAAGTTGACATTAGGGTTTGTCACCTCCAACAAGTTTTCTTCAAATTTGAACCGGCTCTTCAATGGAATCATCAATGAGCTCATCAAATTTGTCGAGCACTAAATATTGCAGATTGAACAGAGAGGTAAACTTGTGCAAAATGAAAAGTCAAAAGAAAGATTGAAAAAACACAACAAAAAAAAATCTAACTCTAGAGGAGTTGGGCACCCAGATAGCTAGGGGCACCCAACCTTTTGACCCACTAAAATCAGTTTTCAAGATTTATAGCATTCAGAAGATCTCTCTCAAAATTCTCCGAGCTATCTAGCGAATCCAGCTGTCAGTTCATCAAGCCAATAAAGCATCCGGAAATGAGAAAGCAGTGTAAAATTGAAGAACATGAAAATGGCTTTCTAGACAATAAAGGTGCCCCAAGTAGCCAAGGGCACCCAACATTTTGAGGGCCCTGAACTAGTTTTTAGCAATTACAGCCTCCTATACAATCTCTTCCAATTTGATAAAGCTCTGCAACGAGATCATTAGTCAGTACACAGGATTCATCTAGTGTCCGAAAATCAAGATCAAACTGAGGTCAAAATCAAGCAAAAAGTTGAAAATTTTAGGAAAGTCTGCCAAGTAAAGGCACCCAAAGTTCAATGCCTTAATGAATTTTTCCAAATTTTCGTCATTCAACATTCAAACAGTGTCTACATTCAATGAACTTGGCTCAAGATTGGCTTCAAAGATTTGAAGCTGGAGAATAAAGCATTTTTATATACTCAAAACCTATTTAAGAAGGCCTTTGCATTCATTATTCACATCTTTTGCAAGTTGGCGTCTAGAGGAGGAGATATTTTCTTCATATCAAGATTTAGAGGCCAAAACGTGTTGCTTTTTAAGAGTTCTTCATATTTTCCATATCAAGTTGCTCAGAGGCTCGCTTTTTCATGCTTTATTTTTCCAAGGCATCACATTTCAAAAGAAGGGGGTCATCTTTTTCAAATTCCATCAATCTAGATCTACTTAGTTTTCCATCCTCTTCAAGTTTGGAAAATTTTATATTTTCAAGAACTTTCTTTTTCCACGCTTTTTCAAGAAAACCTCAGTTTTCTCAAAATCTAATAATCTGGATCTATTTAGTATGAAATTGTTTACAAAACCCAAATCCTAGTTTTTAAGTTATTTTTCGAAGCTTTGCATGTTGAGGAAAGATCATCTTTTTCAAAAAACTAACAATTTGGACTGCTTCAAAATATAGTTATCTTCAAAACCCATATCTTAGTTTTTTAGCGTTTTTCAACCAAAAATTGAACATCTTGCATGTTCTTGAAAATATTAGTTTTTCTAGTTTTCATCGATCTGGGTCTCTTTAGAATGACATTTTCTACAAAAACCAGACCTCAATTTTTTTTGGGAATCTGCTTTTTAAAGAAAATTTAGCAACTTGTTTTCAGCAGTTTGCACAAAACTTTTCCGGACATAGGCATGTTCACAGTCAAAATTCAAGATTTTCATCGTACAATATTCTTCCATTGAAAAATCAGAAGTGTCAAAAGCATAAAAGTTGCAGAAGAAATAGAGGAATGGCAAAAGATGGTAACACACAGGGTAAAAAGATATCTTGAAGCAAGATGATATATTTATAAAAGGTCATCACTCTAGTTGCAGAGTCAAAAATGTGATTTGACAAAGATATTTTGAAGTCGATTAAAAGGCGCAGAAATCTTGACAAGGAATATTTGTCAAGAGGGTCAATACCCACAAATGAGGGCGCATAGCTATGGATATACTCTCCAAAATATCAATGGATGATATCCCGATCAGAGTGAAGCATTCCACGAGATAGATTTAGCAGCAAATTACCCCATGCTTTTTCCGATTCTTCATTCTGTCCTTATCATTCTTTGAGAGAAGAACCATTGAAGACAGATGTTCCTTTGCTTTCAACAAAGCAGTTAGTTAGAAGTTGTCATAGCTCTAGTTTGCAGTCAGCCAACCAAAGTCTCTACAAAAAAGTACAGCATCTTTGTGTCTTACTTCTGCAGTATGAAACATAGCCTTATTTTTTGCAACCATTACGTATAACAAAACCGTTGTCCCCATTTTTGCCTGCAAGTTGTTATTCAGTGTCTGTTAAATTGTTGAGCCTACTTTTTCCTGCAAGTTGTTATTCAGTGTTTGTTCACTCAGTGTAAGAGCAAGCTTGCATGTCTGCCCTTTGCTGCAAGTTATTGTTCAGTTCATGTGTAATTTATGTCTAGTGTATTATGCTTTTATCACTAAACTGTAAGCCTGTTATTGCTACAAACTTGCTGTCCCAAAAGTGTAATCGTTATCAGAAACTTGAGAAAAGAAATCTTATGCCTGCTTTGCTGCTCTGATCTATTGTCTCATATTTTGTTATATGTGTTTTTCTTATATAATCTTTATTTCAGCTTGCATCTAAAAGTATGATGAGTCTTCAGGTGTCGTTGGACGTGAGCTTGTTTAAGCAATCTATGTTAAAATCATTCCTTGTCTACTTCTAACTCTCAAGCTCTAAGTTTACTTGAGTTGCTAGAAGCGTCATTAGAGTAGGCCTAGTTGTAGTTGAAATTCTAAAAAGAGAAAACCTCAACTACGATGCAGAGTTTTATAACCTTGTGCTCTAAGCTGAGAACAAAAAGATTGGCACTAGTTTAGTTTACTTTCTTTAAGCATCATCAGCAAAGAGGGAGCTTCCCCTCCAATTTGAAGAGCAGTTTATCTGTGCATAGCTGTCTATTTCTAATTCATATTCCAGAGGTGCAAATTGAAACGCCAACAAGATTGAAGTTTTAGTTTCTAGCCTTCAGCCATGGCGGTTTTTGATGTGTTCTAGTTGTAGATTTTGGCGTGATGGTTTTTCAACTTGCGGAGTTTTTATTTGTTTATGTGTGAGACAATTTTAAGGGGAGTTGGTTGGCCATATCATCCAGACTTGAACATACCAATTCATTGAGGGTATAAGAGTTTGATGAATGTAATTTCTTATGTTTATTTAGCACCATATAAATATTAATGCAGATTATTTTAAGGAGGTTGTTAAAGACATTAGAGGCTGGCAATACCATACAATTTTGCTGGAACATACCAAGCAAGGAGGGTATGGGAAGGAGAAAGTGAGGTGTTGAGTTTTTGTGAGGCCTATCATATGGTACATGCTCACCTAGGCCTAGTTACTAATCTTCATACTTTATTTCGTTGGAGAAAGGGGTGTTTTGAGGAATTTGTTGCAAATTATAATTGTTTGTTGTTCTTGTTGCACCAGCAAAGAATACTCTGTTTTCAGATTTACATATCACTAATTTATGTTTCAGACTAATGTACATTCTATTATTTCATGTTGGGGCATGATTTGGTGTGACTCAGGAAGGTCTCATATGGAGAGCCTACTTGGTTGTGAGTGTGAAGGGTGTTGGTGAGTTTTTCGAGGTGGTTTGCCTATTGATCAGAGTTGTAGCAGTGTATTGCAAAGTTCTTTCAGACTTGATCCTGCTTAATATCTCACTTACTCAAGATATAACTTCATTATTCATCAAGCTAGGTTGATTACCTATGAGTTTGGACTCTTTGGGAAGTGATTCAACAGTTCATTTTGTTGGCGTTTAAATTCGCACCTCTGGAATGCGGATTTGAAAACGGACAGCCATGCACAGATAAACTGCTCTTCAAATTAGGAGGGGAAGCTCCCTCTTGCTGATGGTGTTTGAAAGAAAGTAAACTAAAACTAAGTTGTCTATCTTGTAGAAGTTGAGAAAGCCAACTTCACAGACCCCGAAGATCACCTGCATGCAAATAACCTATCACAGAAAGAAGAGATGGAGACAAACAAGCAAGGGTGCTTTGAAAGCTGAAAAAATGTATTCATGAGAGAGAGAAATTACAATGATGAATCCTTATAAAAGGATATTGTGCAACCCTAAAAGAAACCCTAATAGGTAGACATTTAATAATTAATATAATTATTAAATGTCACAAAATGCAAACTAAAGTGAAATCTTAAGAGAGGAATAAAGGTAATTTAATCAACATGATTAAATTAAAATAACTACTCCTAACACCCCCAACAAGATGAGCAAAGTCTTGATTACAAACATGTGCAAAGCAAGGTAACTACAATGCAAGTAAACTTGGGTCCGGCAACAAGGCACGATCAGGTACCCAGTGCAACCAAATCTCTATAAAGTGGAGAGAAATGAGAGAAAACCTCTGGGAAAAACTCTACTCAGAGATGAAAAGAAATAAATGCACTAATATGAGAGGATGGGAGGTGGGATAACAAGACCCCCATAGACAGCTTCTATCATATAGAGTACATGTACAATGGTCTCCATAGGAGAGAAAAGAGACTAGAAGGCCCCCCTGATGAAGGAAACTCCTATCGCATGGATGCACGAGGGTAGAGATCGAGGAAAGAGATCACGAGCGGCATATAATATTCCTCCCTTGGGAAGGTGGTCGGGGCTGAAGATGAAGAAACCACTGTGAAGAGAATCAATGTCTCAAAGATGTGTGCCATAATAGGATGTTGAAGAATCTCTCCAGCTGAAACAAAAGATGCATAAAATCCAAAGGCGAAGACTCAAAAGCTGCAACCTCACGAATGCCCGGATGATGGTGCGGGCTAGCAGTGGAATATGGCTTTCAACAAGAGGAGCTGAAAATCCTCAAAAGTAATCTCAAATCACGCAATATAGGACTCTACAAACAAAAGGCGAAATGCACGCAAGATAAAGAATCCCAAGTAATACGTATGCGAAGATGTATGATGTCCTGCTTAGCTGAATCAATAGGAGCCAAAGAAGAGGCAATATCAAACTAATCAAGAACAATAGGAGAAGATGCTGATACAAGTATAATCTCAGTCTGAAGAGTAGGAACTGTGAGACAATCCTCTGATTCATCGGAATATGTAAGGGTGTCTAAATACTGAAGTTCCTTTAAAGTATCATGATCAAAAGGTGTGTTATCTCTCCAACCAATGGGTACAAGACAATCTGAAGCAGGATCCTTTGGGAATGGAGAAAGACTTGGGTCTCCATAGATCTCCCAAAGATGTGTCCAAAGTGAGTGAGGACAATCAATGCCCGATATAGCCCACACAGTGTCAGAAACAACACTAGACAAAATAACTCCTACTATGTGATTTCTAATGATATCCCAAGCTAGTTTTCCCTTTGAAGTTGCTGGTTTAGGTATGAGACCATACAAATAAGGCAAAATATTAAGCCACCTACAATGTGTAAGTATACCCTTTGCCCATGACTCATAATTACCCCGTTCCAGAAATACAACTGAAGGGTGAGTAGAAAAACCCATGATAACTCTTCAAATTACAAAAAATTGAGAAAAATGACCTCAATACTAATAAACCAGATCAAATAAATCCATCCCATGCAAACAAATCATTTCCAAGTGCTGAAACGTCCAAGTAATTGACAGATGTGTGAAAACACAAAAAAATGAATAAAAAATACCTGGGGCATATTCTAGAAAAATAAGTGCGAGATCACGGAAAGTTCGAAACACCTTTTCAAAGCGCCTGTTTGTGAAAGCGGAGTTGGTATAAAGATCACGCCCCGGTATAGAAAGAAACCTGGATTACGACTTTGGCGGCAAAAGACTGCAAAACGGAAAAATCAGAAAAAATATCCTCCATCAATTAGATCGGGCTCGGAACCAGCTTTCCAACACCTATTTCCATTCGAAAATCCGAGCTAAAATGCCCAAGTTATGCCCGATTTAGTGCAAGTTGCTCAAAAGGGTTTTAAAAAAAATTGCACAGCTCTAAGGGGCTAAGATCTTCGGCCCCTGATCATATGAGCCGGGGGCTAAGCGTTGGTAATTAGCGGTGGGCGAACGGCTGGCAATTAAGTCTTGGAAGCGAACTGGCCAGGCTTGAAGAAGCTGACGCAGCGGTGGCTGGCGGCGGCCGGTTAATAACTTTGGCGGCCGGCGGATGCAGCGGCCGGCGGTGGCCGCCGGGCTGCCTACCGGTGGCGCTGCCTGTGTAAACGGGCGGCGCCCAAAATAAACAAAAAAATTGATTTTTTTAATATTTTTTTTGAAATTTTCGCCTCGGAAATCGTGCCTGGGGGCCGTACGGCACCTGAGCAAAAAAAATTTGCCTCCGAGATCAACTATGCCCAAATAGGTCGTGCCATATATGAAAATATGGGTTTTTGGCTGCTCTGAATCCAACCATGAAGTCTGTTTGGGCCCAAAAAGCACCCAAAAAACGGAGTTACCCAGATCCACTCAAAATCAGCCAGAAAACTTCTGAAAGCCCTATCAAACCCTCGAAGCTCCAGATTCTTCAGAAATCGAACAGGAAGCAGCAGGTCTGGAGCTCTGATACCATGTAGAAGTTGAGAAAGCCAACTTCACAGACCCCGAAGATCACCTGCATGCAAATAACCTATCACAGAAAGAAGAGATGGAGACAAACAAGCAAGGGTGCTTTGAAAGCTGAAAAAATGTATTCATGAGAGAGAAATTACAATGATGAATCCTTATAAAAGGATATTGTGCAACCCTAAAAGAAACCCTAATAGGTAGACATTTAATAATTAATATAATTATTAAATGTCACAAAATGCAAACTAAAGTGAAATCTTAAGAGAGGAATAAAGGTAATTTAATCAACATGATTAAATTAAAACTTTTACTCTAACATATCTTTTTTATCAGCTTAGAGCACAAGGTTTTTTAAACACAAACGCCGCAGCTGAGATTTTCTGATAAGAAGTTTCAACTACGACTAACTTAAACTAAAGACGTTCCTAACCTCTCAAGTAATAGCAAAGCAAGAGAAGTTAGAAATTAACAAGGTAGATTCTCTGACAAAAATACTTCAACAATCTTTCTTTCAACGAACACCTGCACACTTCACTGCAAGCTGAAATAAAGATCATAAAAGTAGAACACTGATAACAGAAATCTGAGATTTTAGACCAAGGCAAAAGAGGCTCATGATTTTATTACTCAAATCTCTTAAACAAAGCTCACTTCTAACATGCCTTGAACAAGAATTTGCAGCTAAGGAGGCTTGCAAACTTATTCTTAACACAATGAAAACAGCAATCCTCACTAACTCCTTGTTGGCTAAAGAGGCTCAACAGATTTGCTTATCACAACTAGGTAAGATTGGCTGAATAACAACTTGCTGTCTGAGGGCTCGCCAGATTTGCTAACACAATAACCGTTAAAGAAAACTAATGAGCGAAGGCTCTTATTTATAGAGAAGCAGAGGAGTAGGGAACCCTAAAATCTGCTTGCTTTCACAATCTAGGGCTTGCTCAGCAAGCAAGCTTTATTACTAAATCTAGAAAGAAGATAACATCTAAAACCCTAAGAAAGCATAAAAAGCGGGAAACACCAACTATTACATCGTATCTTCTTTCTATCCTCAAAGAATGGATAAAATTGTTCAAGAATAAGCGGAAAAGCTTCTAGAAGAAAGCTGCTTTAAAACTCGATCACATCTGCTAGGAAGTTAGAGATTGTGTCCCGGTTCGGTGCATTTATGCCATCAACAGCAAAACATCGCTTTTCAAGAATATCTTCAGCATCTGCAATAGATCTTAGGAAATCTTTGATATCTTCAACTTCTTTATCAAATCTTGCTAACTTTGGCGGCTCTGCAATCGGAGTGATGACCTTTTACAATCATACCATCTTGCTTCAACATATCCTCTGCAACTTTTATGCTTCTGACACCTCTCTTGATTTTCAATGGACGAATTTTGTACAACTCTTTTCTAACACTTGTCCTTTCGTTCATATCACACCTTTTCACACCCTTAAGCTGAGATGATGAAGTTTTCAGTCCATGGTGGTATTGAAAACGTACTTTTCAACCTCATCCGTTCAGATAATCATGATACAACACTTGTTTGGCTCTGAATTTGATGGGAGTGTTTTCCATACTGAAAACCTTGAAGATTGCCTGTAAACTCGACTATATTCTGACAAGTTTTGCACACTTTCTAATTTTAGCATGCTGATTTTTCTTCTTCAAATAGACAAATTTTTGGAATTTTTTTCTGAGATATGGGTATTGCTCATAATCTCGTTGCAAGACAACCTAGATCGCCCGTTTTTGAAAATTTTGAATGTAGACTGAAAAAGCAGCAAACCCTAATTTCTTCAAATTTTCACCGAAAAAGCTGGCACCTGGGTTTTGTTCAGAATACAATTAGAAATGGACCCAGTTGATCAGATTTGAAAAATACCAGATGGCTGATCGAAAAAGCAGCCAACCCTAGAATTTGAAATTTTCTTGAAAAAGCTGTGATATGGGTTTTCTTCAGAAGACTGCTTTGAGAGGACCCAGATGATCAAAATTTGCAAACTCTGAAGATTTCACTGACATGCAAGGAAAAAGCAGCTACTGCAACTTGATGAAAATTTCTTGAAAAACCTTCAGAAGAACGAGTTGAGTAGACCCAGAAGGCTGAAAATTGAAATCTTTGATCTTCTCCTTCAAAAATTTGATCTTCTGGATGAAAAAGCAAGGGTTTATGCTTGCTGGTCTGAAAAATCTAATGTAAAACCAGCAACTATGGATTCTTGAATCACAAAAATTCTTCAAATTTGCTGCTCCAACTTTCTCCTCTGGATGCTACCTGCAAAAATAATGAAAAATACATTGAAAAGAAGTGTTAAATAAACTTAGGGTTTTGTTTTTGCTTTGCTTTCTTTTGATTTTATCTCCAAAACCCTAAATCTCAACTTCATTGAACTTGGACGCCTCTTTCTTCTCTTGCAATATTGAAAATTTTGAAAATCTATGAAAATTTTCTAAGGCATGTGAAGTTGGGCGCCTTTCTCCAAGAGGGGTGCCTATTTCCACCAGTGTTAAGTCAAAATTTTGATATTTTCAACTTTTCTCCATTTTGACATGCTACTTAGCCTCTGATTTCCCGTCGACAGATCAACCCAATAGGCGAGCTGAGTGGTTCACGGCGGAGCCTGACTGAAACTGAGAAAGATGTTCTGGAGGCACCTCCGGCTAAAAACTTGATTTTGACCTTCGAATTCACGGGTGCACATTCCTTCTAGGGGCGCTCAACTCCTTCAGTGTTAGCCATTTTTCTAATTTCCAAATTCTTCCTTCTCCCTTTGATCTTCTGACGAATCTTCGATTCCGGGAGCAACGCTGATCTGACTGACTGTCTGAATATTTCGTTGGATAGCCAAACTGATTTTGATGGACCTTCTTGGATACTACTTCTGCAAATTTCATCATTTGAAGGCCTTAAAGTTTGGGCGCCCTTTTTCAACTGGGGCGTCCACTTCTACCAAACTTAGAAAAAATTTCAATTTATTCATGTCTTTCACTTCTACGGGCGACCTTGTTGAATCTTGAGCTCCGGGCGTCAGATTGACTGATGGTTGTGCTCATCGCGAAGCTGACGAAGAATAAGAAGGGGTCTTCTGAAAGAGACTTTGTCAAAAGGCAAATTTTAGGTCCTCAAAAGCTTGGGCACCCCTGGCAAGCTGGGGTGCCCAACTTCACCAGAGTTAGTTTATTTTTTGCATTTCTCACCTTTGCTTTCGGATTTCTCTTTTCAACTCTCATCGGACCCTCTATTCAGCCCTATGAATCTAATGACTACGAGCTTCGTTTGTCGTGTTGGATAGCTCACTGGAAAGTCTGTTGCATTCTGAAGACATCTCGTTATAACCTTGACTGCAAGTTCATCTGTTTGAAGCCTTGAAAAGTTGGGCGCCTTTCTTCACCTAGGGCGCCCAGTTTCTCCAGACTTAGAAAAATTTTGCTTTAATCTTCTTCTTCGAGTTTCAGATCTTCATTCTACATCTTCCACTTTGACTCGAATTCGCCGGAGACTGGATTGTCGGATGTTCTAATGGGGATATCCATCGCGAAGCTGATTGAATACTGAGCAACTTCTATTGGAGGTCCAAACCCCAATTCACTCATCTGATGCCCTAAAAAGGTTGGCACCTTTCTTCAACAAGGGCGCCCAAACTCAGCAGTGTTAGAAAATTTTCATGACTTTTCAACTTTCTTTCTCATTCTTCGTGCATGTTCATTGTTTCACCTTCTGCTGGAAGTTTAAGTGCTGAAATTGACGCCTGGCAGTCGGATGACCTCCATTGATGACCTCTAAGCTCCAGATATGCTTCTGAAAAAGCTAAATAGACCCAGTAGGGCATAACTGATTATTTTAAGATTCTGACTGCACCAGCCTAATATGGACGTATTTTGAGCCAATCAAAATCAGTTCGGACCCTGTGGGACCAACTTTCTATTTTTAGAAATTTTCTATTTTTAGAAAAATTTGCCAGTATCCATTTCGAAAGAAACCCAGAAAACGTTATTATTTCGAGAAATTTCTAAAAATAGCAATTTTCCTAAAATTTAGGGATGAAAAACTGAGATCTGGGTTTTGTAGGTTAAGCCGCTCTTAGCAGACCCAGATCGTCAGAAATTGAAAATTTTGCGTTTTAACCCCTCATGCAAGACATGCACACCCAAATTTTGACCTTTTTTGACTGATTTGACAAGACTTTTACTCATTTCTTCAAAATGTCTAAGTGTAACAAAAATTTTAATTTTGGGGTACAACACATTTCATATTTGTGTAATTTTAACTAATCTAATCATTGCAACACTAGATTATTACTGATACTTACCCGACTAAATAAGTGGCTTTATTGTAATCGCTCACCACCAAAAAGTGGAAGATATTATATTCATCTTTGTGCTTGCTCACCACTGGATAAGTGGAAAAAGCTTGTTTACCTTTCAATATTGCATTATCTTTCCCACTGAAAAAACAGATGTTTACTTTCATGTACTGCATATGCATCCCACTAGATAAGTGGTTTGGACAGCTAGCCATTTGATGCTTTCCTTTCAGTAGTTCCTCAGTTTATTGTAATTTTGGAACACTATATGCTCTCATCTTGCCCACTTCGGGATCTAGGTTATCAGAAAGTGGAAAGGAAGTTGATATACATTTCATTTTAGTTGAAAGCTAACCCAAATTTCAAAAAACAAAAAAAAAATCTAGCATGGTTATTGTTAGGAAATTAGTGTTCACATGGTTAGTTAAAATTTACATTGTGGTAAATTATATTGTGAGTAATAAGTTATGTAACTAAGTTGTTTAATAAACAACTTAGATTAATAATAGTAGATGAGTTGTGTGAGTTACAACAACTCGCGTAGAATAGGTTTCTAGGAAATATTCGTGGAGATTAGCTCTCCTTGAATATAGGAACTACCTATCCTATATATTTGTATGCCATCAGATGGATTGAAATATATAGAATAGTAATACAAAAATATTATTATTCAATGCATAATTTTTTGTCTCCCTCTGCCCAAATTCCCAACATGTTATCAGAGCAGGTGGCCTAGATGAGAATCGAGCTTTCCCTGCTTGGAATTAGTTTTGAAGTTATTCGTCTAAGGGAACAAGACCACGGTCTTCAATGGATTGACTTCACTAAATCAACCAACACCTCCACAATATGATCATAATTTCTTAGGCACAATATTGAAGATCTTGTGTAGTGTAGCGGCAAGATTGTTGGAATTAATTATTGATTCTATGTGATAGAAAGGGGATGATTCCTGTGTGATTGGATCTTTTCACATTTCCTAGAATTTCGAGATGTGTTATCTGATTTTCGCTCACAATTGTTGCGAGAAAAATCAGATATGAATCTATGCATTAAGAGTACCCGAAACACATAGCTCGTGGCTTTCAAGGATCAGTTTCTTCAAGCAAATCGATTAAATCTCTTTGCTCAGATTGATCAAGCTCTTTATATATCCATTGGGGTTGTCTCTGTTGGCTCAATTTTTGCCTTGATCAGGCTATTTGATTGGTGATTTCCATATTATAGCCAGCACATTTGAATTGGAGGTTACTCATGGTGGTCTTCCTATTGTCTTTGCATTATTACTTTGAGACTGTCGGGTCCTTCCATTGTTTGAAGTTTCTATTCTTGTCACACAGAACGAGTTGAGTCTTCTTCAGTTGGCTTACATAGCGATAACATCACTGGTTTTTGGCTTGGTTCAGATCAGACTTACCATTCATTCATCTCAGGCACTCGCAACATCAAGATATCAGATGTCTCCTCAGATTGGCAGAAGCGACATCTTAGCTGAGCACACTCACGGCTCCCTGAAGACAAGCGATCCTACACTAATCACAATTACATCCGCTCCCACATGAAGAGACGCAAACCATCAAAAGGACAACTACCAGACAAGGCACAAGCACATATGCAATAACCACATTTGGCCTTTTGGGATCGAACAGCAATCTTTGTCATTATAGTCAACACCTTGGCTTATGCTTGGGATCGGGCTATACACTTCTGAGTGGCGTTGCGGGAGAAGAAATGTGGGAGGAATCTAGAGGAAATTTGGTGAGTGGCATTTAAAGTAAGAATCATTGATTGGGTGATGAGAAATCGTGGGTTTAAAGGAGGTACAAGGGCTTTCATCTGGGTAATGGTGGAGAAAAATGTTTGTGTCCCTTGTGAGATTGTAGAAGTGAAAGAGTACTTATTTCCAAGGATTTGTTGAGATTTATTCATCAAGATGTTGCTTAGTGAGCTTGCCTGCACCTATGCAATGATGGAGGCATCAGAGGTCAGTCACCAACGACAAGGCCACGCGCATGATATGGTGACAAATAAATAAGCAATGTATTTTAAATTTTTTCAGCTTTTCAATGTCGTGTGTGAACGATGGAAAAATGATCATATTGGAGAGCAGATGACTACAAAGGTCCTTTGATTGCGGTGATCCTCTATCTGCCGTACTTCAGTAGAAGATGATCGGTCAGTGAATACGTTCATTGGCAATGGTGATCATGTGCAGCAAGATCCGGACAGTAGTATGCAACCTGATATGATTCGCTTTTCAGTGTTCCTGGTTGTGTGAATAAATGGAAATTTCACATTGTGGGGGGGAATAATAACCAATGTTCCATTCCCATTTCGTGCCAAAATAACTAAAGTCAAGGGCAGCCTCCAGTGGCAATGGCAATTGTTTATGCTGTTCGAGATCGAGTGGCAGCAATCAATAACAATGACTACAATTAAGAACATTGTGTTCTTATGGAATGTAATGTGAAAGCTTTTCTAGTATGAGGTTTTCATATTTATGCTATGTATGTTGATTCCTAAATATTTCCCTAATGTCCAAGCATAGTGGCGAATAAAAGCACCAGTGTAATGCAGTTCATGGATCTTGAAAGGGTTTGTGGGAGGATCCAGAAAACCACACAAGGTAGACAGTTGATGGGTTCTTGTTCACATCAAGGTTTGTGGTAAACCTGTTTAAAACCATAGGAGAGAGCCTTTATTTTGTATCAAGGTCATGAGCCACGAGAATGGGCATGCCACAACGGTGAGCATACTATAGAGGAGTGTGTGAATGTTTTTCTACCATGTTCGTGCTAAGGGGGGGAATGTTAGGAAATTAGTGTTCACATGGTTAGTTATAATTTACATTGTGGTAAATTATATTGTGAGCAATTAGTTATGTAACTAAGTTGTTTAATAGATTAATAATAGTAGATGAGTTGTGTGAGTTACAACTCACGTAGAATAGGTTTCTAGGAAATATTCGTGGAGATTAGCTCTCCTTGAATATGGGAACTACCTATCCTATATATTTGTATGTCATCAAATGGATTGAAATATATAGAATAGTAATACAAAAATATTATTATTCAATGCCTATTTTTTTGTCTGCCTCTGCCCAAATTCCCAACAATGATTGCAGTGGTATCAGAGTTGGAGATCTTTCCAATCTATGACTTCCAATCTTGCCATGCAACTGCAGCTTTTTCTATGAGTGATAGAGAATTGAGATATTACAATAGAGAGCAAAGAAGGCAGCTCTATCAATTGCCAAAAACCCCAATTGAGGAGACATTTTTAGGTGTTCTAGCAAAACGCCAAAATACTGCAAAGAGTGTTGAGGTTTCATCATAAAACATGGAAGAAAGGGATAAGGGAACAGCCCCACCAAATAGTTTGAATGCCAAAGCTAAAAGAAAGTTTGGTGCCATGCTCAACATGATGTCGCAAATGTTGGCCAAAATAAATCAGAACATAACTCAAACCTCTCCAATTCAAAATGGTGAAACTAGTGATTCGAACACCAATAACCATTGAAGTAACAATGGTCAAACTATGGGCTCAGCTTCTAGGTCTGTCCCTAGACCACCCTAATCTACACTCATTCATAGGGACAAGGCTCAAGCTATTCCGGAAGCCAAAATTTCAATGGCAAAAGAAGTGAGGGCTAGCTACACAGAATATGTCACTCTTCGATTGTAAATCCATGACATCTTGACCTTAGAGTAGTTCATGAACCAGAAGAAGAAGAGAAGTAGTGGAAGATTTGAGAACTGAGGTCCTATAATATAAAGGGACTATCAACAAGCTCTTGGGGAGGTGATTTGGCTCATTTTGATGGAAGTGATAAGTGCATAGGTCAGGCTTGGGTTCAAAAACTAGACAATTATCTATCTCTAAGACCCATGCCAAAAGAAGATGCAATTAAGTTTGTCATGTTGCATTTGGATGGAACAACACATGAGTGGTGGTACATTGCTTCGTGACACTAAGCCACAATTTGATCAATAACTATGATGAGTTTATGAACAAGCTCAATGAGAGATTTGATGGGAAGGACCCTGAGATGCAATTTAATGAGATTGCACAATTAAGACAACACAGTACCCTTGATGCCTACATCTTAGAATTCTAAAGACTTTTTGTTATGGTTCCAAATATCACAAAGAGGAGACTTGTGGTCCTTTTTTAGTGAAGGACTAATGGAACCAATTAGAGGATGGGTTAAAGCCTTTGACCCACCAATGCTATAAGGAAGGCAAGGAGCATGGAGCTTACCACTCCAAGAAACAAATTTTAATCAAGAACCTTCCAGAATAAGAAGGACAAGAAATATTTTCATAGATATTCAAATCAGCCCAAGAAGACCACAACAAAAATGGATGAAGACCTCCGTAATGAGCTTAGGAAGAAGAAATTGTGCTTCACTTGCAAGGAGCCATGGGCCCCAGGCCACAAGTGCTTCGAGAAAGGAAAAGCTCATCAATTAGAGATTTATTCAGCTGATGAATCAGCATCAGAAAAATCAGACGAGCAATCTGATTTGGAAGAAAAAGAAGAAGATGTATCATTTGAAGCATCAAAAGAAGATAAGGAAAGTGAAGGCCCCCTTGCCCAACTTTCTAGCTTTCAAAACAAAGAGTCATTCAGAGTATGTGGAGGCCTATGTGGGCAGCGAGTAGTTGCACTAATTGATACTAGAACTATACATAATTTTATTGATGAATGAGTTGTGGCTGGTATAGGACTCAAGACTGAAGATGTTGATGGTTTCAAAGTTATGGTAGCAAATGGGTTTACCATCAATTGCACAAGGAGAATACCTCAAATGAGTCTTCAGTTGTGCAATTATGAGGTCAAGGATGATTTCTATGTTGAAAGCATCGATGATACAAATGTTTTGTTAGGCATTCAATGGCTACGATCTTTGGGAGAGATCATATTGAATTTTAAGACCATGGAATTAAAGTTCCATTATGAGACCAAGTTGGGTGGATCATCTATGAATTTGGACTCTTTGGAAAGTGGTTCAATAGTTATTTTCATGTCTGTAGTAGCCATTTCATATTGGTGTGATTTTAACTAATCTGATCATTGTAACACTAGATGGTAGTACTACTAGTAAATGGTTTCATTTACTGCTAATACTTACCCCACTGAATAAGTGGCACTTACCCCACTGAACAAGTGGCCTTATTGTAATCACTCACCACTAAATAGTGGAAGAGTCACTATTCATGTTTGTGCTTGCTCACCACTAGATAAGTGGAAAAACCTTGTTTATCTTTCAATATTCTATTAGCTTTCCCACTGAAAAGTGGAAGTGCCATTGTATTTCATGTTGGATAAGCAGATGTTTACTTTCCTGTACTACATATGCATCCCATTGGATAAGTGGTTTGGCTGGCTAGTCACGTGAAACTTTCCTTTCAGCAATTGCTTTAGTTTATTGTAATTATAGAACACTATATGCTCTCACCTTGCCCACTTCAAGATCTAGGTGATCAGAAAATGGAAAGGAAGTTGTTATACATTTTATTTCAGTTAAAAGCTAACCTATATTTCAAAAAACAAAAAAACATCTAGGGTGGTTATTATAAAGGTGGGGGTTTCAAGTTGTTTGTAATTGCATAGGAGATTTTCACAAGAACTAGAGACTTTTTTTGGGCCCATCTAAAAGATGTAGTTGGTCATAGTCGTAGTTGGCCATAATTGGCTGTAGTTAATTATATTTAATAAAACTATAGTCACATTGCAAATATTTCATACAATGGATGTCACATGTTTTGTGTAATCAAGTCCCGATTAGTTGAAATTGGTTGTTACGAAGCATCACGACGATTGGTTTCTCAACCACCGCCAATGACTATATGTACTGGAGTCTTTTGTAATTGAGAACAATGCTATTTTGATATTGACATTATACTTTTGTACTTGTTGTTGAATTAATGAATAAATGCAATTCCTATTCTATGCATCATGTGTTTATGAACATTTGTGCATGCTTATGTTCAGTAAGTTTCATCCATTTACTCTTATAGTACATTAAAGTTATCCCAGTAAGTAAACATTTGGCACTGTTGCCTAAGTGAACTTGGGGAAACCACATGACTATAGAATGGCGTCGTGATGGGTCAGCCGACCAAAGAACCGGTACAAGCAAACAAGGAAAGTGAAGACAAATTGACACAAGACCTTGTCAACCTATGGGATATCTCGTTGAGGGATCACATACGGAGGGAGGCTCTCAGGCGAGAGATCCCTCAGTCGGTCATCTGAGACAAACTGCATGTCAACCAGAGGTCGACCATCTTCTCAACCAATTATCAAAGTTGTTGGCACATCATTACATCATACTACAAGATCTTCGGGTGGAGAGTGACCAAGAATGCCTAAGACAGCAAATACTACAACAGTACAAGGAAAGAAACAAGTGAGAGGAAGAGGAACGTGACACTAGTCAAAGGCATACTCCCAACAATCAATGATCGTACTACCAACAATTCATGCCTATACAACCCAATAAGGGAAAAAACCGAGTACCAAGCAGGCAAGAAACACCAGAGGAAAGGGTACGATGATCACTCAAATTAAAGGAACAAGAAACCCGACGGAGAAGACTAAAACAAATTGTTGAAGAAACAGATGAAGACCTTAATAAAATAAATCAATCTATTGTTAAGTTACACCAAAACCTTGTCGAGGAAGGTGACAAAGGAACTTTCAAGACACCATCGGCAGTAGACAAAGAAAAACTAAAAAATGATGAAAATGAACTTTTAAAAGAAATTGAAAATAGTATAAGCCGCATTCGAGAGTTATCCATATCAAATGACGAGGGACCAGGGATTGGAGGATCCAAGCCAAAGACCCTCGGGTAGAGGGAGTACCGGTATGAACCCCTAGAGACTCAAGGTGTGGAGGACGCTAAGAGGGGACGTGTTGCTGACTCGTACGTGGCCATTAGTGTAAGTGAAGCACCGAAACGTCAAGGGAGAAACAATTCAGTCAGGTCCAACGTACAAGGAGGGTATTGGGGAAGAAGCATGGTGACTCCACCAACATCCGAAAGGCAAAAGTTGTCGAAGTTCACAAGGAATGGTTCAGAGGATCCCGTACACCACTATAAAACATAAGAGATGATATGGATAGCAAATGGACAGGACGATGTAGATAACTAGCTACGAGCGTTCCCAGCAATGCTGAGAGGCATTACCATCGATTGGTACACAAAACTAGATGCAACAAATAAAGTCTCATGGCAATTACTCAAAAGTTGTGCTCCATGAGGACGTGTCCCCTATACTTTTATGTCATTTCCTGTACAGGGTACAAAACGGGGATGCATGGACAGCCAGGAAATGTTCCCTAGCTGTCCCTTTTTCCATGCAAAGTACATGTACCTTCTGGGGGACATTTTTGCAACTTATAGGGGATGTAGGAGACGGCTAGCAGTACCCAATACGGCCAGGCCATCCCTCGACCGTACCACATATGGCTAGCCATCCCCTACGGCCCAGCCAAAAATTAAATGCACTTTTTAAAAAAAGTAAAGTTTTTTAAATGCAAAAAAAAGCATGGGCGGGCCCACAAGGGACTCCCCATGCCACTTAACTAAACCTAAGTGTTATATATTCCCTAAGATGAGAAAAAGCAACTCATTTTTACATTTGCATTGAGAAATGAAGGAGAGAAAAAGAAGAGCAGTTGACTGAAGGAGAGAATAGTAGGTTGAAGAGGAGCTTAGGGCATCATGAGCAGCAGCAGTGATAGTGAGGACATTGAAATTCAAATGCAAGAAAGAAGTAGAACTCAAACTAAAAAAAGTAGGGCAAACATTAGGGGGTGTTTAGAGAGTGGGGGTGGAGTAGAGTCAGCATGTTCAAATCCATTTGAATGTCCATCTAAAATCCTCAAAAAATGGGCAAAAGGCCCATTTAACCCCAAAAAGCCTCTACTACAATTTGGAACAAGAGTTGATAAAGATAAGAAAAAGAAATCAAGGGGTAGTAGAGTATGGGAGTGTCATTTGTGCCACAAACAATATAGGGGCAGCTATACAAGAGTTTATTGCCATCTTCTGTGGATTGGTGGTCAAGGGGTGAAAGGGTGTAGAAAAATAACCCAACAACAAAAAATTGAGGCAACTAGATTGCATATGGAGGGGGAGGCATTAAGTAAAGGGGTTTCAATTGAGAGTTTGCAGCCTAGTATGGGAATGCCTACATCATCAATGGATGTTGCTTCAACTTCTCAATCTCATGTGGGGGAGAATTCTACTAGAGGAAATAAAAGAAGTATGAATGTTGTTGATATGTTTAATATTACAGTGAAAGATGGGGCTGATTCCTCTATTGCCAAGTTCTTTTATGCTAATGCCATACCATTTCATGTCTCATGTTCACCATATTTTAAACAAATGTGCAAAGATATTATAGCTGCTGGTCCCTTATATGTTCCACCTGAAGAAACTAAGCTACACACCACCCTTCTTGATAGAGAGTACTCCTAGGTGAGTATTTTGATGGAGGATATGAGACAAACATGGTTGACAGATGGCTGCTCTATAATCATGGATGGGTGGACTGCTATCAAACATCAGCCACTCATCAATCTTATTGTCCCTAGTACAGCAGGCTCTTATTTTCTTAGAGCTATAGATTGTTCGGGAAAAAGGAAGGATGCAACCTTCCTATTGTGACATTTTCACACATCACCCCATTCAAAATGGGGACCCCTTAATTTTTGCTCCATTTTGGTCTTTTGGCTTTGGTTTTGTGTCTCTCTTTGTTCTATCTGTCTTTCCAGGGATGCGCCCGTCTGAATTGAAACTTTTGGCTAAGTCTGTAGAATTAGGGTTTCCACTTTTCATGTCAGTTTGAGATCAAATTGAGTTGGCTAATGGAATGTTGAATGTTACACTGTGCTTAGAACACTTTAAGTTATCTGCCTGCGAATTTTGAGCTGGATCTGACCACTTGCTATTTTTAGCAAGTTCGGACATCGAAGGCTATTTCAAGGGTTTGCATGCGAAGTTTTTTGATGCATGTCTGGAGAATATTTCTAGGTTTTTCGAGACCTACGTAATGATATAACAAGTAAGATGAGATGACAACTTTCAATAGTCTTGACTTCGGAGGCTATTTTTAGGGTTTGCATGTTGGAGTCTTCAATGCAGTCAGGATATTCCTTATGGGTTTTTCAAGAGCTCTACAGTGATGTGACATGCAAACAAAGTTGGTCATTTTTCAACAACATACTATTTTTAGCCACTACTCGCATGTAGATCAATTTACTAGGTTTTTCTGGGTTTGTTGAGATCTCTCAGGGAATATGACATGCAAACGTCAGAAGATCACTTTTTCAGGCACTTACTATTTTTAGCAGGTTCACTCCAACAGCTCATCAACACTTCAGTATCACAAACAGGGCGACATGCAACAGAAATGGGGTCAAACGGAGATCATTTGAGCAACATGCAAGTCAGATTAGGGTTTCCAACTTTGGGACCCAAAATGAAGGGTCAAACGCCAAAATCTCTAAAAACTGATGTATCCCATTGCAATCAATATCTTTCAAGGATTCCACTAGTAAAATTTGAAGGCGATTTGAGCACTTACTATTTATAGTAATTCACTTCTGAAACAGGCTATAAATAGTAGGTCAGTGCAAGGCACCAGTGTGAACAGGTAAGTCAACCCACGAGGACCCCATGGAACAAATTTCATGTCAAGCAAAGTTGCAGAAGTCCTGAAATCAAGCAGTTACTATAAATAGCAAGTCACCTCCAAAAACAGGCTATAAATAGCAGGTCAATGCAAGATGGCAGTGTGAACGGGTCAAACAGGCCATAAGGATCCAATGGCGCGAATTTCAAGTCAATCCAAGTTGCAAAAGTCTGAAAATCAAGAACTTACTAAAAATAGTAAACTAAAGCTAGGCAGGGAGCGTAAAAAATTGTCTAAGTCTGACACTGGCAGAGCATACCTTGAAATTGCGCCTTGTCTTGACAAGGCTGGAGAAAACTTATCTAGGGCATTGGAAATTCTTGCAGGCCGCTTGAAATACACCCTTGTTGAGATAGAGCATGGAAAATTTCTAAGTATGAGAAATTCCTGTTGACCCCCCTAAATGCGCCCATGCTAGAGGCTGGCTAGGAAAAAGTTTTCAAGTGTTGAAAAGTTCCTACAAGTACCCCCAAATGCGCCCATGCTTAATGAAGGAGGTTGAAAAAGTTTCTAAGGCAATCAAAATTCCTCCCCACCTAGCTAAATGCGCCCAAGTTGATGGGCTAGCATGAAAAACTTATCTAAGGCGTTGGAATTTCCTCCTCACACCCTCATATGCGCCCAATTTGGAAGTAGGTGGAGAAAGTTTCAAAGTGGAAGTAAAATTCCTACATAACCCCTGATATACGCCCAAAGTTGCTAGGGGTGATGGCTTAAGGAAAAGTTGCTAAGTCATAAAATTCCTTCACCACCTGTGAAATGCGCCCAAACTTCAAGGTGAGAGGGTTGGAAACTTTGCTAAGTGTTGAAATGGAAGTACCCCCTCCTAAATGTGCCCATCAAGGAGTAGGGAGGAGTAAAGCTTTCTAAGTGCTAGCAAAGTGGAGGCTTAACCTAGCAAATGTGCCATGAGGTGCTAGAGGCGTCAAAAAGCTTCTAAGTAATGAAAATGGAAGTTGACCCCCTAGAATGCGCCCTTGACAAGTTGATGACATAAAGAATTTTCTAAGTGTTGAGAATTGGCATGAGAGAAGGCCAAATGCGCCCTAAGAGGAGTAAGTCATGAGAAATTTTCTAAGGCATTAAAACCTGCCTGACCCCCCCCCCCTTCATATGTGCCTATCTTGAAGAGGAGGTATTTGAAATTTTTCTAAGGCAAGAAAACTCCTATAGACCCTTGTAAATGCGCCCTCCTAGGGAAATGATGAATAAAATTTTTTCTAAGGCGTGGAAATTCCTTAACCACCCCAAGAATGTGCCCAACTTCATGAAGATTAAATAAAAAATTTGAAGGCAAAGCAAAAGAAGAACTACGCCCAAAGGAGGAAGAGTGAAGATGAACTTTGGTGATGAAATATTTTTCTAAGGTATAAAATGCAAAAATTAAATGTACCCCTTCGTAGTGATACACATGAGTTTTGCATTTTTTGAAGTGAATTTTCTTCTGGGTACTAGATATCTTCGACAGGGAGATGATTTTGAAACTTTTCACACCTCGCCTAAGACTTTAAGATGGAGATTTTACTCGAGCGCTTGGTTGATGAAATTTTCTAGAGGAAATAAATTATTTCTAAGGCAGATGGGTCGGAAATTTGGCTAAGGCAAAAAGGGAATATCATGTTGGCTGGAAAATTTTCTAAGGTAGAGAGAAATCAAACAACACCCTTCAAGGTGCGCCCTCAACACGAATGAAAATTCTAAGAAAGACCTGCCTAAGTTAAACGTGCCCATCATAGAGAAGGAATTTGAAAAATTGGCTAAGTCAGAGGAAATGAAGACACAAAGGTCTAAAATGCGCCCAAGCTTACATGAGGCATTATGAGCAAGAATCAATGTGGGTGAGAGTTTTCTAAGGGGAGAGATTGAGGTGAAGATAAGTTAACATGTGATATTTGTTGAGGATGGAAGAATAAAACAACACCCTCTAAACATGCCCTCAAGACGGATGAAAGTTTCTAAGGCATCAAAAATGAGCATTGAGGAGGATACATGGTCAAAGTACACCTATGATAAAAGAGTATGAAGAAAGCAAAGTTTGCTAGAGAAAAGTGATGAACTCTATCAGATCCAGAGATCAATCAGACATTGGAGATCAAAACACGGAGATTAGGTAAGTAAAGTGAATTTATATTATAAGTGTTTTGATGCTCTTCTCTTTGTCTGTTTTGCAGGATGAACGCCGGGGCCAGAGCACAATGACTTGAAGCAATGAAGCAAGTAATCCAAGATGATATTACAACCTTGAAAGGAGATAAAGTTATGTGTTTCGAGCTCCTCCACAAGATCTCAATTGCACCCAAAACATGAATGAAGATGTTGAAAGAAATGGCTAAGTGTTGAAACTCCTCCACATGGATCTGAATGTGCCCAACTCAAGTGAAGAAATTCTTGAGTCCAAGACTAGAAAATCCTTCAAGATCGGGATGAAAGAAAAGATGAAGTACCAAGTATTGAAGATCATCCTCAGGTACTAAAGTATACCTAAGATGCAGCGGTAGCAAGGAGAAAAATCACCATCAAACAAGAGAAAGAAGTTGCAGTCTTGAAATTTCAGATTGAGAGCATGCCTACTATATCAAATTCAAGAGGATTGAAGTTGTGATGATCAGATTGATCCAGTTTGCAGTCAAGAAGAAGAACAAGAATAATGCGAACGCGTTTCCAAACAAGAATCTTCTAGAAGATGGTGGACATTAATTGCTCATTTATTACTCCACTCTTCTTGGTGGCAATTTTTAGGGTTAGGGCTTATATGGCTCGATCGGAGTCATCCATCTGATTGTAATCTAAGTCGTCCATTGGACTTGGCCAGCTATATAAAGGGGCATCCCCCCTCATTTGTAATTCATTAGAAATTAGATTGGACGAGATAAAATAGTAGAGAGAAAGCTTAGAGATAGTATAGTATAGATTGGTAGCATAGATTGAAAAGGAAAGTCTTCCATTTGAATACTTTGTAAGAAATTGTTGTGAACACTTTCATAATAAAAGAGTTTTCATTGATGGTGATCTCTTCTTTCATTGTGAATAGCTAGTGAGGCTTCTTCGTCCTTCCAATTCACTTAGAATCTTGAAGTATCTTAAAGTAAAGTGGACTTCATTTCATGCAAGTAGTTAGTAAATGTGGAATGTGGTGTTTAATTTGAGCAAGCTTCACTTATCCATACCACTAGCGGGCTCACTGATGGTGGGTTTGCCTTGTGTGATCGACTGGAACATTATGGACTTAACTTCAATTTTAGTTTGAATGTTGGTATGCGTCGTGTTGTGACCTTTTCACACATCGCCCCATCGCCAATGGGGACCCCCAGTTGTCTGCTAGTTTTTAGGGTTTTGTCTCGTTGCAACGGTTATGTGAGATCACTTTGTTAAGAGTTTCAAGTCAGTTTGCCGAGAATTACCCAAGCCAAGTCAGTAATTCATGCTTGAATCAGTGCGTAGACATCATGGAAGCGCAAATTTTTTTAAGGCATTTTGCATTTTTTGGAAGCGCAAATGTTGTACCCAAACCAAATTTTTTTTGCTTCATTAAGGCATTTTGCATTTAAAAGTCTAAACCTTGCTAATTTGTTGTAAAACACAGTTTTGGGCAATGTCAAGCATGGAGTTTTTGTCAATAGTTTGTCAGTCAAAGTCAGTTATATTGGTCAAAGCCTGAAGCAGAGACTCAAAATGAAGATCTTCACGATGGAGGAGCATCTCACAACGACATTCCATATTGCAAACGGTCATTTCAATGATCGAAATAGAGTTTTTAAACATCAAATCATGGAGATTTCTCAGAGGAAAAGCCCAAAAGCGCAAGTATAGCTCAGGGGCGCCCAGCTTGTTGAAGGTCAAGATTCTGGTTAAAATGCTCAAGCATCCAGTCAATCTCTTCAGAACTAGTCTGGCTATCCGTTGAGCTATCCAGCGAAGCATTCCGAGAACCACAGCTCCGGTTATCAGCGACAGAAGTCAAAATCCCTACATTTTAGGAGATGAGAATCTTGCTCTTTTCAGGTAAAAGCACGCCTCTAGCCTGAGGGCGCCCATCTCAAGGAAGGGGTAAATCTTTACAGTTTCGATGCCGGATGCAGTCAATCCGTTCACAACTGGTCTGCTTATCCGACGAGATATCAAGTGCAGTCATCCGACTCTCAGATTCCAGGTGGCAGTCATCCAAAGATCAGCTTAAAATGGAGTTTTCATGTTTCTGAGCTTCTCCGTTTATGCCCAGTGCAAGTACAGGCCAGGGGCGCTGGCTTAAAGGACCCTCCAGATGGCAATATTTGCAGATAGAGTCTTCACGACATCAGTAGTATACTAGCCTAGCTCCGCAACGCATCATTCAGCTTGTCGATCCGACGTTCCTGGTGGTCGTGGCAGAGATTCTACCGAGCACGTAATTTTACGGGCGGACCAACAAATGGTTTTTAGTGCATTTTCATAGTCTTAAGGCGCCTAGCCTTTAGGCTGGTCAGATGAGCCCGTTCGCGTTCGAAGTCTTCACGACTATTGAGCGTAATCAATTTATCTTCCCAACGAGCATAGCCGTCAGCCTTCAGCATTTGGCAGTCGCTCGTGCGTGCGAGGTCTTTAGTGTAATACTGCAAAGAGAAGACGTTTGAAAAATGGCTAAGTCTGGGAGCGGTAATTTTATTTAAAATACGCACTGGAGTTTTTGAGGTCTTAGAAGCAGTTTTCTTGCCTCGTCACCTCCAGTGACTTCTCTTAAGGGCCCTCCTGGCTGTCCGTTAAAATAGATAATGCCTGAATCGGGTCATCCCAGCTCCAGATATCAGCCGTCAAAGTAGGGTATTTTGATGACGTTTGATTTTCGTCGAAATGACAAAAGTGCAACCTAAAGCCAGGGGCGCTTTTCCTTTTGAGGCCCTTAACACAGCTTTTGGTTATCGTGCATATAGTCATCCCACGGGGATCGCGAGTCTATCTCGATTCATGCCGTGAGCCGTCTCGTGTATCAGTTCAGTTCCGCAGATTAGCGTGGATTTGAAGTGTCGGATGGCGGTTTAGAAAATGGCCGATGCGGAACCGTAAAACAATTGTCCAGTGCGCTAATTTTCAAGGGTTAAGCGATGGATTTTGCAATCGTGTCTCCCAGCAGACATTTCTTCCTTGTTCAATAGGCTTTCCGTTGATTATCTCAGATCAGTCTCAGCATCAGCCGGTCATCCGGAAATCAGTGTCGAAGTCGGCCAGTCGTGACAGTGTTGTCAGCTATTAAATAGGGAGTTAGTAAAACATGAAGTATCCTGAGTAAATGGACGCCTATGTGCTCAAGAGATGACTTTTCGGAATCAGTAAAGTCAAAAGATGAATCTCAGAGCTTCAACCAGTTTGTCAACTGAAGTTCATAATATGTCTATTTTTAGCGCCATTGCATGATAATATTATTTTATTATTATTTTCAAATTTGAACTTCAGACAGTGGCAGTCGAACTGAAAGGCAACCAATCAGAGGTTTTCTATTCTGGTTAGGGTTTATGAATTCTTGCAGTCACAATTCAGTGCGAATTTTTTATTATTTATACATGGCGCCATCTTCATTGTTCTTCACAAGCTTTCAAAGAGAATTCGTATTTCTCAAGAGCAAAATTAATCTTGAATGAAATTCGTATTTTTCTAAGGCAAATTCATATCTTCAAAGGGAAATCGAAGTTTAAAGCAACTTCAAGAATAAATTCGTATTTCTTCAGAAGAGATAGTGGCGCACATTTTCAAAGCAATTCGCAAATCTTCAAAGGCATATTCAATTTTCCAAAACAATTCGCAATTCTTCAGAGGTTTCAAAGAAGAATTGATATTCAAAGGCGTATTTAACAATCAAAGGCAAAACCTCAAATTCATACAAATTCGTATTTTCTTCAAGGAAAATTCGAATTTCATTCATTTAAAAGGCGCAAATTTCAAGAGGAGCAATTCGTGGTTTTTCCAAACAAGGCGAATTTTTTCAGTTCAGAGGCAAAATCTTCATCAATTCACAGAGGCGATTTTTCCTAACATCTTTTTGCAGATTCAAGTTCACAAATATCAGTTATTTGAAGAAATCTTGGGCGATTTTCACAGAAGAAGGCATCAAAAAACGTCTTTTGCATCCTTTAAATCTCAGATTTCTCACAAAATACATTGTGCATGTTCCTGAAATTGGCGAATTTTATAAGTCTCAGTATCTGGATCGTTTCCATATAATTTCCTCGAGTTGAATTTGTGCGCTTGATTTTTCACGAATTTTAGCTTCAGAACATTCGTTCTCGAATTGCTAATTTTCTCAAGTGAAAATCTTTTGTGTCAGTAGAAGTTGAGGTTTTTATAAATCACGACCTGCGGGTTGTCTTGAATCCTTTTCACGGACAAAACCATGTTTGGGATTTTCATTTAACTCCTGGCGGGGCTTTATTTTTTAGATTCGAGGAAATCGTGTCCGAACATGGCGAGTTCGATCCAGCGAGGCTAATTTTTCAAATGCGGTTCACTTTCGGCTTGAATACGGACCAAAAGCAGGTCGCACTCATGATTTTCTCAAGTTGGTTGAGGCGGACTGACTACAAAGTATTGCGGAGTACTGAACCCGATTAAGATGGAAGTTCAATCATTGAATATTGGCGATGCGGTTTACTAGAGGCCACTTCCATACCTATCTCCGTGCACTGTATTGAATTCATGATGTCTTGCATTAAGCATTACAATTCTACTACTCGTGAGATAGTGTCAGTTGACGGACGGGTCATTTGCAGTCTCAAACCTATAGACATCGAAAGGAGTTTTGGCATTCCTCAACATCCGAACAACCTAGTTGTTTCTATGGAGCAGTGTGCACAAGCGTTTGATGCTGATGTGGACAAATGTCAGAAGAAAATGGCAGAAAGATGGTTAAAACAAACAAAGAACAGATTGCCAAACAATGTGGGTCGTGGTGAGTACA
>VDFB02179467.1:0-33949 GCA_007258455.2 Sequoia sempervirens
CATCTTTTTCTTTCTTCTCCATTTCATTTGGAGATCCCACTCTCACCTTTCCTCTAACCTTCACTTGGCCAACCTTTATCAACATCTCTTCCTTAGTCTCTTCCATCTTTGAGTCATTCAAACACATTGTATTTTCAATTTCACCTTTTATGGTGACTGCACCTTCTACAAACTCTATCTCAGACCTTTCTTTTTCTTTTTTCCATTCCACTTGATGCATCACATCCTCTGATCTCTTATCCTCCACTGAACTCTTTTCCAACACTGTATTTTTAGGTTCTTTATCTTATTGTCCCTTTAGTGGACCACTTATTGCATCTAACATGCTTTCCACACACTTATCTTTATCCTCAACTATCATACATTCTTCCACTGGCCTTTTATCTAGGCTCTTTGCAACTTCCATTTTTATGACCTGCATCAAACTTTTTTTCTTGTCTTCTTTTTCTTGCCCCCTACATGGGTTCTTTTCATCTAGAATTTGAATCAAATCTCCCTTTACCTCTATATCTTTTGATTTAAATGTCACTATTTCTACAATGCTTGTGTACTCCTTGTCTCTCTTTATCTACAGGGGACACAACACTGCCCCTATCATAATTTCTTTATTCTTGACAATCCCTTCATGGATTTCCTCAATCCATCCACACTCTTTTACCTCTTCCTTCTTTCCCTTTTCCTCTGATACCTTCTCATCATGTGGTCTTCCATCTTCTTTGTCATCAGTCTGTTTCTTTCCATCTTTCCCTTTCATTGGACAATCCATCTGTTCCACCATGACCTTACGAGGCTATTCTTGCCTCTTCTCCATCTTATCTCCACTTATCTTGCCTTTTCCTTGCATTAGGGTCTCTTCCCCAAGGTTCTTCACCTCACATTTCTTTTCATCAAGTCTGCATACCTTTTTTTTTTACAGTATTAGACTATCCTACACTCGTTCCTGCCTTTTCTTGACCAAAATAAGTCCTTTTCTTGTCTCCAACCTGCTTTGCAAACATGTCTAGATCCTATATAAAGGATTCCATTTCTCTTATCACTATTTCTCCATCCTTTTTCCTTTCTAACATTACTCCTTTTTCTACTTTTTCTACCTCAACTCTTTTCTTTGTGTAAGTAGCTGCACCTTCACCATGTTTATCTTCCTTATGCTTGAGGAACTCCTTCCTTCCCATGATCACTATCCTTGCCATTTTGTCTTGTTCCCTATCATCTCCCTACAGTGGGGTTAGCTTGAACTTGATTCCATCTTTCACAATATCATACTAAAAAACAAACCACTTCAACTTTGAAAACTAACATTTGAAAGAGGTGACTGTTAGTCTCCCTCTTTAATAGACTTTTACAACCCTTCACTATTAGTTAATTTGACTTGACTTAGCACTTTTTTGCACAGGTAAATTTATTCTTCATGCCAAAGAAATGAAATGTTAAAAGGAAAAAACTAACAAATGATCAACTCCAAGCCTTCAAAGATAAAGGAAAAAACAGATGAAGGAATATTGCGAAAAACGAAAATTGGGAACAATTGACGAAAACAAGCCAACTAAAGAGGAACCTCAACCATCAAAAAGAGAATAGAAATTGTCAAGACAAGTGGCACAAATGTGAAAGAGTCATACTAGGGGAAATGCAGATACCGTAGTCGGAGACACACCCTCTACTACAAGTGAATACGAAGGGACACAATTAAGCACAAGCGAATATGGAGGGATGTCATCTACCACAAGTGAGTATGGTTGGACACCATCCACCACATTTGAAGTTGAGAGTACATCACCACTCAGATTTGATGAACAAGGTATGCCATCATCCTCACATGAACCTCAAGGTATGTATTCTATTGTACCCTTGGTCGAAGGTACGCAATCTATCCCACCTCAATAAAATATTGATGAAATTGATAATGTTGAGATGTATGTACCTAAGAGAACACCACCTAGAATTTTGTGTAGAAAGCCAAAGTTTTTGATTAATATTGATGAGGATATTTTGCAGCACATGAAAGGTAGGATTCCATAATGCACTTGTAGAAGATATGTTGATAAGATTTGGGAAATGTTCTTTGAAAGGCTAAATGAGACCAGAAGATGTCAACTATTTGTTCAAATGATGCGGGGTTTAAAGTACAAAAACATCATGAAGACTCTTGGGTTGAGAACATCGAATGCATCAAGTGAAAACACTATTGTGAAGAATCTAATGAATGCTTATGAGAGTGTGGGTAAGAACTCACACTCAAAGGATAGTAATGTCACCTGACATCATTACATCGACTTTGGTAAGCTATCAAACAAAGAGATCTCGTCTCATTAAAAAGACAAGTGAACAAATGGGAATTAGTAGAAAAACTTTATTAAGATCGGCGACAAAGAATTGAGGGCATCGATTCAAATGAGTTATGGGAATTCTTGGGAAGACTACAACATAAAGATAGAAAATTTGTTGAATCATTGAGAACACTAATTGAAGATTATTGGAAGAATAATACCTGGCCATCTCTGAATCAAAGGGATGTCGTAAGAAGAGAATCAGTAGTCAGAACCATGAGCCACATCCAAAGCATTTTTTGGATACGACTCAAACCCAATTTTTTCATAAATTTCAAAATGCTTATCCTAAAATTAATTATTTTCTCAAAGATTCTTTGGAAATGCTTAAACCTTTTTATGTGAGATAAATCGCACATGCACTACTTGTTTGTAGACTACATATTGAATTTGCCATTGCCAGTGTTTATGCGTTCTGCTAATGTTTAGATTTACATACTAATGATGTTTTGCAAGATTGTGGCATAGAAATTACAAAATCTTCAAGAGTTCTTATCAAAAATTTATTTATGTCAAATAGAGGATGGCCAAATATTCTATAGGAGAACATGCTTGGATGGTTCATGCGAACGTTGCGGTGGCTTGCAATGAATGACAGTATGTCAACATATGGAAAGCACAGATGAGGTGGGGCATAAACTAGTAGATTTTGGGAAGTATAAAATAGTGGCATACGCTACAAAAGATGGGTCTCAAGCAAAAAAGTGTGATTTGGTTATTGAGAAGATTCCAGTGTATCAGTTTATGTCCATGTTTCGTGAGAATCTAGTGTATGAGTATGCAAGGCATACCCATAGAGCTCAATGGCTAGACACACAATTCAAGCTATGCAAGGACACCTTTCTAGTTGGCAACATAGTATTAGTGGTTGAATTTGCAGAGAACTACACTCTATAGCCATAGTGTGAGGTATAGTCACAGTATTACAACTCCACACAGGTTTCGATATTTATGCACATAGCATTCATTCATGTAGCTGATAGTACAGAGGACCAAAGGAAGGTATTGAGGGAGTATCACTTTTATATTAGTGATGATCACACACATTCTCTAGAGCTTGTGCAAGGTTGCTTCTAGATTTTCTATAGTGATTTGGCTTAGAGGGGCATAACATTCGATCAACATATAATATGGTCGAATAACTGTGCAACACAATTCAACAACACATGCATGTTCTACTAGTTGTGCAGGATGCATCTCACTACAGGTGTTCAACATATGTGGAACTTTTGTGAGGCCGAGCATGGAAGGGGGAGCATGATGGTGCAGGAGCATACATGAAAAGAGCATTAGCATGAGAAGAGTTAAAGTATAAAGACAATGCAAAGTTGTAAGATGCAAGTTTAATCATCGAGTGGTGTAATGCTTCGATGGGTCCACGTAATGAAGGTACGTCTTCAGTTCATAGATTTTTTTGGTTGATGGATGATACTAACATTGCACCATATGAGGATTGTTGTACACTAATAGGATCAAGTGAGCTACACCCTTTCCTTAGCTCAAATGTAGGTTCATGGATTATCGATACATGTAAGATGGCATTCTTTTGTTCTTCATGTACAATGCAAGCTTGGAATGATTGTGAGTCAGGGGAGTGGTTGAAAGATGGTTGACAAGTTATCTTACCCCACTTTACACATATCACCCTCTAACAGCATTGGAACTAACATAGATGGAATCATCGGTTGACTTTGACCATGTATCAGATCTAGTTCAACTAGGTAATATATCTACTTGCTTAGTTTTTCAAATTCCATATTGTTATCTTACTTTGTACTGTATTCGTAATGTTGACTAATTTTGAGTGATTTTATGCACTTATTGTAGATGAAGAAAATGAAGAGGGAACATACTATTACTTGTGTCATTGTGTTGAGGCTAAAAAGAAATTGGAAGCCCCAGTTATAGATGGAGAAAACATCGAATACCCTACAGGCTCAGTTGTTACTAGAACATGGCTTAGAAGGTACCCACATAAGAGTGTTAAACATTGGCTGTCTGAGGACTTTGACACACATCGTAAGATTCTTCATTACTTGAACCTTGTTGTGGCATCCAATATTCGTTTGAGAAAATATGGGGGAAGAAATTTGAACAAGACCTTGTGGAAGGTCCATGAGTCTGACCATGAGGCAATACTTGACACAATAAAGAGTAGAGCAGATCTAGATGGTTCATTAGATTAATTTGTAAGTATATGCACAGTGGTTCTTATTAATTTATACTTGTATCCATGTTAATTTGTTTGATGCCAATGCTATCATGTCTTATTTTACTTTGCGTATCTGTAAGTAACCCGATAAACATTGAATGGTGTTCCCTTGCAGAAAATGTAGATTTATGAGCCATCCAAGAGAATCTCAGGCATAAAAGCAATGCAACATCCCTATTTTGATTATAAAGAAAAATATCAATTATGATTTTCAACCATTACAAAAGTGTGTGCGAAGCTTGGTGAGGGAATTTCAAGTTATTCATTTGAAGTTAACCTTATCGTGAGCACCTATGATGTAGACATTATAGGAGCATCTCGAATTTCAAGATATTCTAGATTCATGAGAGGTGTTGTGTGCAATAGGTATCTTGGAACTCACAGTGAAGATGTATGAGCATGAGTGACTAAGTTGACACACTGCCATGCTTATCTGTAAGTTCCTTCCATCTATTTTCATTTCATTTCCATTTTGGACATGAGTTGTTTCTTTTTATTCTTTTACTTTTCCTATCTATAACTAAACTAGTAAAAATTGATTGGTCCCTCCTTGCAGAAAATATTGATTTTGGAGCCATTGAAGAGAATCTCAGCCAAAAAAGCAATGCATCATCCTTATTTTGATGATCTGTACAAATCTCAATTTTGATTTCAAGCTATTATAAAAGAGTGTGCGAAGCTTTGTAAGGGAATCTCAAGTTTCTCATTTGAAGTTAACCTGTAAATGAGAACCTATGATGTAGACATTATAAGAGAATCTCAAATGTATGAGTGACATTGTAAAATATCTATGAAAATAGAGTACCTAAGGCATTGTAATGAGATTTACTTGTAATGGCATTTATTGAAAGAATGAAATTTGGTGTAGGGGCACCAAGGTTATTGAGAAAATTTGGTTCACGGAAATATTTTAAGTTAGTTTTGTGTTATGAGTTTTGTCAATTGAATAAGGTCATAACACATCCACAATTGATTTATAATGTAATAAGTCATGTTAGTTACAAAAAGAACAATTAGGCATGATTGGAAAGATGTAGAATCATTTGTAAAGGCTATTTAAAGCCTCTTGATGGCTATTTAAGTCAATATTTTAATTTGTAGCCTTTTGAAGGAAAATGTTTGAATATGGTTGTAAATGTACTATTAGTGAGATTGAGATTGTTAACCTTCAAAGAGTAGCAGTATTTATGTTGATGAAATTTCCTTTAGATGCAAGGATTCAAAGCACATCAACCATGTGGTACAAATGATTACATCCCAGAGACAATATGTAGCAATGAAAGAGACTGAAAGGAAGAGAGAGCTACACTAGTGACTCAAGAGAAACTTTAGTGATGTAGAGTCAAGGTGGAGAAGACTTAAAAAAATCAAATTTTAGTAAATCAACAAAATTTGTTATTTCATTTGGCCATCTTGGAACAACTACCAACAAAAACACTTTGAAACTGAACAATTTGGTTTAAATTTTAGAGAATTCCTCTCAAGGACCATCTCATCATCAATATAGAATATACTCAAACCCCCAACACCATTCCCAAGCCAAACATACAAGGTTTCTTTGCAATTTCTTGGAGATCCTTCAAACTACCCTACAAAAGGCTACAAAATTAGCCCTATTTTACAAAAAAATTGCTCTTTAAACTTCTTGTAACCCCACAAGCTCTTGGAAAGTCATCAAATAGGTCACAAAACTCCCAATTCCATAGGTTTTAGAAAAACACTCAACCTCTAAGCCATAATTGATTAAAACCCTTAATTTTCTAACAAATATGCAGGGTTTTTATCATCTCACAACTCCAATACCTTCCAAACCTCACCAAATCATCAAACAAGTTTTTTAGGGTCTGCACACACATAATAAACCTTCACCTATCTTTTAGACTTAGTAGATATCAAAAAAATCACTTTGGTTCCTCCATTTCAAGCTAAAATTTGACATTCTCAACCTAAAACAACATCACCAGCCCTATAAATGCCTAACCATTATTGAAAGAGTTAAGGAAACTTGAAAAAAACACATTGTAAACCTTTCCTTTGAGTCACAATTCACCACAGTAGGAGGAAGGGCTCCATCACAAAAATTAAAGTAAACTCAAACCCTACTAGTCTGTATAGGCTGAATAAAGAAAAATGGATTTTCCTTTCACTAAAACAACCAAAGGTGTATCAAAATAGATTGGTCTATTAGACCTTATTGAAGACAAAAATACGTCAACATACTAACATTTACAAACTATCTTCCCAATTTACCATCAAATGATCATAAATTGAGGGTGAGGTGTGGGTGCTCCTGCACCATTCAACTTTCAAAAACAAATTCAATTAGGATGGTAGACATTTGGATTGAGCTAGCATTTGGTGGAAGAGGAAGAAAGATGACTGAAACTCTAGAGGCCCACCATACTAGATTTTGGTATTGAACCATGAGAGTAGAAGAGAGATCTGATATCATGTATCAAAACATTAAGCATGCATTATTCCAACCAATGGAGAAGGAGATGATTACTTCGCTTCATTTTCATTTGCATAAGCATATCAAGGCATAGGAACCAAGAAGACCAAGGATGTCCAGTTTTATGTGGAGGTAATGGATGTGGTCCAAAATTTAGGAGGGTCAAGAAGGTCAATGTATGATCTTGATGAAATTGAGGAAGAACAACAAGAGAGGGACAAGAAAAATAAAATCAATATAGAGTTTCAAGGTTTTTTCAAGCAAGAGAGCTATGGGAGCAGCCTCATCTAAAATATTTTGAACTAGACTTTGATATGTACCATTTAGAGAGCTTGGTTTTCATGGAGTTCCTTTCAAAGCCTCTTCTTTTATTATTCTTATGGTAAACTGATTGGTAGAGTTGGTGGAATTACCTTTCTTAGTAGTAATCGCTATTAGTGAGATTAAGATTGTTAACCTTGAGAGAGTAGGACTTGGGAAAAAGAATTTTATATGGCTATTACTTTCAAAGACTTCAAGCAAGATGTACTTCGCATTGACGCCATTCCTCAAGCTTCACTTGATGGCATCAAGGAATGGATGAACTCCATGGTTATAAAGTATTATGAAAGAAAAATGAATTTGTACTAGCAGCCAATTTTGAAGACTATTACTGATGATTCAAAGCACATCAACCATGTGGTACAGATTATTAAATCCCAAAGACAATTTGTAGCAATGAAAGAGTTTCAAATGCAAAAAAAGATACATTGGTGACTTAGGAGAAAGTTTAGCTTTCAAAAAACAAAGCCAATTAGGTTGGCAGATGTGTGGATTAGGCCAACATTTGGTGGAAGAGGAAGAATGATGACTGGAACTCTGGAGGCCCACCATATTGGATTTCGATATTCAACCATGGGAGAAGAAGAGAGAGTTGATATCATGTATTAAAACATTAAGCATGCATTCTTCTAACCAACGGAGAAGGAGGTGATTACTTTGCTTCATTTTCATTTGCATAACCATATCAAGGCATGGGAACCAAGAAGACCAAGGATGTCAATTTTTATGTGGAGGTAATGGATGTGGTCCAAAATTTAAGAGGGGCAAGAAGGTCAATGTATGATTGTTAACCTTGAGAGAGTATTTGTGTTAAGGAAATTTCCTTTAGATGCAAGGATTCAAAGCACATCAACCATGTGTGGTACACATGATTAAATCCCAAAGATGATATGTAGCAATGAAAGAGTCTAAAAAGGTAGACATAGCAACACTGGTGACTCAGGAGAAACTTCAGCTTTCAAAAACAAAGTCAATTAGGCTGGCAGACGTGGATTAGGCCAACATTTGGTGGAAGAGGAAGAAAGATGACTAGAACTCTGGAGGCCCACCATACTACATTTCGGTATTCAACCATGAGAGTAGATGAGAGAGTTGATATCATGTATCAAAACATTAAGCATGCATTCTTCCAGCTAGCGGAGAAGGAGATGATTACTTTACTTCATTTTCATTTGAATAACCATATCAAGGCATGGGAACCAAGAAGACCAAGGATGCTGAGTTTTATGTGGAGGTAATGGATGTGGTCCAAACTTTAGGAGGGACAAGAAGGTCGATGTATGATTGGTGTAGGAGCACCATTTAGTAGGTTTTGTTCATCAAGGCAAATAAGGAGTAGAATATCATCAATTTACTAAAATTGACCCAAACTTGTACATTTAAAGGTTTTGAGTCAATAAAAATGGATTTTTGACCCATTCCTCTTTATGTAGCCTCTGAACTTGAGGAATGGGTTTGTACTAACATTATTAAGGTGTGGGAATGATGTTTTAGTGTTGGGGAGGTCTGAAAGTGAGATGGGTGTGAAACCCATGTGTGCAAAAGTGAGTTTTCTTTAAGAAAAATGGTGGTTTTGAAGAGTTAAATTGTGTTTTTGTGTAGGGAAGCATTATTTTATGATTTTTTGAGCTTGCGTAGGGTATCACAAACTTGTTTGAGTAATTTATAGGTTGTGGTTAGCTTTGGAAGTATCATTTTCAATAAACCCTTAGGGTTTAGGCTACAATAGAGGATTTTGTGGTTTACCCATTGTACGGTGGTATAACTAAGATCTAATTGTGGATTTTGAATTTTTGATGCCTTATAATTGCTGCCCCAAGAGTTGGTAAGGTTTGGATAATTTTAGAGTATAGACCCTTTGTTCAACTGGATCGGTCCCTTAAGGGTCCAAAGGGAAAAATGGCCGCAAACTTCAGCATGAGGTTACTCAGACACCATGATGCTTAGAAACTTCTCATCTAATCTATGGGATTGTGTTGGGACCCTCTACAATAACCTCTCTTGGTTTTTGTTATCTCAAAGTGGTTTTCCTGTGGTGTCCTATTTTCAGTTGATGAAAAAAATTGTCAAATGAAAGCAGTGAAAAGTTGCAAAGTGGTGCAACTTTCATTCTGCAACTCGTGTGACTAAATGGACTATTCCAACACATACGAATAGGAATTTTTATGCTAGGAATGGTCCTCTTTTGCACCCAAACACATGGAATCGCTCCGAACTATGTTCAACCAGATCGATCCCTTAAGGGTCCAAAGGGAAAAATAGCTGCAAACTTCAACATGAGGTTACTTAGACACCGTGATGCTTAGAAACTTCTTGTCTAATCTTATGGGATTGCGTTGGGCCCCTCTATAATAACCTCTCTTGGTTTACGTTAGCTCAGAGTGGTTTTCCTATGGTGTCAAAGTTTCAGTTGATGAAAACAGTGTCAAATGGAAGTAGTGGAAAGTTGCAAAGTGGTGCAACTTTCATTCTGCAACTCATGTGACCAGATGGACTATTCCAATGAGTCTGAATAGGAATTTTTACGCTAGGAATGGTCCTCTTTCACACCCAAACACGTGGAATTGCTCTGAGCTACATTCAACTGGATCGATCCCTTAAGGGTCTAAAGGGGAAAATGGTTGCAAACCTCAGCATGAGGTTATTCAGACACTGTGATGCTTAGAAACTTCTCATCTAATCCCATGGGATCATGTTGGGCCCCTCTACAATAATCTCTCTCGGTTTTCATTATCTTGGAGTGGTTTTCCCGTGGTGTGTAGATTTTAGTTGATGGAAAAAGTGTCAAATGGAAGCAGTGAAAAGTTGCAAAGTGGTGCAACTTTCGTTTTGCAACTCGTGTGACCAAATGGACCATTCCAACATGTTTGAATATGAATTTTTACACTAGGCATGGTCCTCTTGTTCACCCAAACATGCGGAATCGCTCTGAACTACGTTCAACCGGATCGATCCCTTAAGGGTCTAAAGGGCAAAATGGCTACAAAATTCAGCATGAGGTTACTTGGACATCGTGATGCTTATAAACTTCTCGTCTGATCCTACAGGATTATGTTAGTCCCCTCTACAATAACCTCTCTAAGTTTACATTATCTCGGAGTTTTTTTCTTGTGGTGTCAAAGTTTCAGTTGATGAAAAAAGTGTCAAATGGAAGTAGTGGAAAGTTGTAAAGTGGTGCAACTTTCGTTCTACAACTTGTGTGACCAAATGAACTATTCCAATGCATCTGAATAGGCATGTTTACACTAGGCATGGTCCTCTTTCACACCAAAACATGCGGAATGGCTCTGAGCTATGTTCAACCGGATTGATCCCTTAAGGGTCCAAAGGGGAAAATGGTTGCAAACTTCAGCATGAGGTTACTCAGACACCGCGATGCTTAGAAACTTCTCATTTGATCCCATGGGATTGCGTTGGGCCCCTCTACAATAACCTCTCTTGGTTTTCATTATCTTATAGTGGTTTTCCCGTGGTGTCCAGATTTCAGTTGATGGAAAAAGTCTCAAATGGAAGTAGTGGAAAGTTGCAAAGTGGTGCAACTTTCATTCTACAACTCGTGTGACCAAACAGACTGTTCCAATGTGCTCGAATAGGAATTTTCACACTATTCATGGTCCTCTTTCTCACCCAAACATATGGAATCGCTCTAAGCTATGTTCAACCAGAACGATCCCTTAAGGGTTTGAGTGTAGTATGTTGAAATAGGACATTCCACCTATTGTTCAGGTTGTGTCTCAATGATATGGGCCTGATGTAAGTAGGATAGGGAGTAGGAATAAGAAAATAGCATTAGTAAGGGCATTGGAAGAGATTACTAACACTGCCCCTATTGAAAATTCAAAATTGAAGCCCCTTAAAAGTGAGGCTAGAAGAGGTGAAAAGAAGAAATTGCTTGAAAATAAGTTAGAATAGGTTGGAAATAGGGTGAGATTGTGGAGTTTGATGTGTTCAAAGGGTCTGCAAGGATAGGGGAGGTCAAAAGTGTGTTATGGCATGACATGCCCTAGTTGGGAAAATAGGGGTTTTGAATGAAAAAGAGAGGTTTGAGAGAGTAAACATGGGTAAATTCAAGGGGCAACATAATTTAGTGGTCAATTAAGTTCATGTAGGAAAAATGAAGAGTGTTGGAATAGGTTTTTTGGTTCAGGATTGGGGGTTCAGTTTTCCAGTTTGGCCAATTTTTTTGGAGGGGGGTTTAGTTCGTTTTGGGTTCATTGGTACAAAAAACATGTAAAAAAAAATATATATATATATCTATGCAACCTAGAAGCATGAATTAGGATTAGAATATCACATATCATCATATAAACAACAAAACCACCATAAACTTGAATGTCATTTAAAACAACAAAATTGGAAAAAAAATAGTGTTTATAACCTGCAAAAAAATGTGAATAAAATCACATTGATTTTCGCATGAAAAAAATCCATGAGACCATAGCTTGTTGCTTACTATTATGATTTGATATATTTTTTCCAAGCATCCATAGGTTGTTCGAAAGTACTTTTTTTAGGCTTGTAGCCATAGCAGCAAGGCAGTGAATTGTTTGATAAAATGCTTTGGTAGAGATGTATGAAAAATGTGGTAGCATAGACAAGGAAGTGAACTATTTGAAAAAATGCCTCAAAGAAATGTGGTCTCATGGTGATGGAATGGCATGACGAATTTCATGAAAATAAAATTTCTATGGATTGTCATGGCATTCCACCACCATTGAGACCACATTTCTTTGAGGCTTTTATTCAAACGGTTCACTGCCTTGTTTATGCTATTGCTCATTATTATGCTTTGATAGATTTTGTACAAGCATGCATAGCTTGTTTGGAAGCACCTATTTTAGGCTTTTATCCATAGCAGCAAGGAGGTGAACTATTTGATAAAATGCTTTGGTAAACATGTATGAAAAATGTGGTAGCATAGACAAGGCAACAAACCATTTGAAAAAATGCCTCAAAGAAATGCGGTCTCATGGTGATGGAATAGCATGACGAATGCCATGACAAGCAAATTGCTATGGATTGTCATGGCATTCCACCACCATTGAGACCACATTTCTTTAAGGATTTTATTCAAATAGTTTGTTTCCTTGTCTATGTTATTGCTTATTATTATGCTTTGATATATTTTTTCCAAGCATCCATAGCTTGTTTGGAAGCATCTATTTTAGGATTTTAGCCATAGTAGCAATGAGGTGAACTATTTGATAAAATGCTTTGGTAAACATGTATGAAAAATGTGGTAGCATAGACAAGGCAACGAATTGTTTGAAAAAATGCCTCAAAGAAATGTGGTCTCATGGTGATGGAATGGCATGGCAAATGCCATGACAAGAAAATTGCTATGGATTGTCATGGCATTCCACCACCATTGAGACCACATTTCTTTTGAGGATTTTATTCAAAAATTTTTTGTCTTGTCTATGCTATTGCTTATTATTATGGTTTGATAGATTTTTTCCAAGCATCCATGGCTTGTTCAGCTTACATATTTTAGGCTTTTAGCCATGGCAGCAAGGAGGTGTTGTTTGATAAAATTCTTTGTAGTAAACATGTATATGAAAAATGGTAGCATAGACAAAGGCAACAAAGCTGTTTGAAAAATGCCTCAAGAAATATGGTCTCATGGTGATGGAATGCCATGACAAGAAAAATTGCTATGGTTGTCATGGCATTCCACCACCGATGAACCACATTTCTTTGAGGCTTTTATTCCAACCGGTTCAATGCCTGTCTAATACTATTATATTATTATGATTTGATACATTTTCCAAGCATCCATAGCTTGTTTGGAAGCACCTATTTTAGGATTTTAGCCATAGCAACAACGAGGTGAACTATTTGATAAAATGCTTTGGTAAACATGTATGAAAAATGTGGTAGCATAGACAAGGCAGCAAAATGTTTGAAAAAATGCCTCAAAGAAATGTGGTCTCATGGTGATGGAATGCCATGATGAATGCCATGACAAGAAAATTGCTATGGATTGTCATGGCATTCCACCACCATTGAGACCACATTTCTTTGAGGCTTTTATTCAAACAATTCATTTCCTTGTCTATGCTATTGCTTATTATTATGCTTTGATAGATTTGTTCCAAGCATCCATAGCTTGTTTGGAAGCACCTATTTTAGGATTTTAGCCATAGTAGCAAGGAGGTGAATTGTTTGATAAAATGCTTTGGTAAACACGTATGAAAAATGTGGTAGCATAGACAAGGAAACGAACTGTTTCAAAAAATTCCTCAAAGAAATGTGGTCTCATGGTGATGGAGTAGCATGAAGAATGCCATGACAAGCAAATTGCTATGGATTGTCATGACATTCCACCACCATTGAGACCAAATTTCTTTGAGGCTTTTATTCAAATAGTTCATTGCCTTGTCTATGCTATTGCTTATTATTATGCTTTGATAGATTTTTTCCAAGCATCCATAGCTTGTTTGGAATCACCTATTTTAGGATTTTAACAATAGTAGCAACGAGGTGAACTATTTGATAAAATTCTTTGGTAAACATGTATGAAAAATGTGGTAGCATAGACAAGGAAACAAATTGTTTGAAAAAATGCCTCAAAGAAATGTGGTCTCATGGTGATGGAATGACATGATGAATGCCATGACAAGAAAATTGCTATGGATTGTCATGGAATTCCACACCACTGAGACCACATTTCTTTGAGGCTTTTATTCAAACAGTCTGGTGCCTTTTCTATGCTATTGCTTATTATTATGCTTTGATAGATTTTTTCCAAGTATCCATAGCTTTTTTGGTAGCACCTAATGTAGGATTTTAGCCATAGCACCAAGGAGGTGAATTGTTTGATAAAATGCTTTGGTAAACATGTATGAAAAGTGTGGTAGCATAGACAAGGCAACAAACTATTTGAAAAAATGCCTCAAAGAAATGTGGTCTCATGGTGATGGAATGCCATGACAATCCATAGCTTGTTTGAAAGCACCTATTTTAGGATTTTAGCCATAACAGCAAGGCAATGGACTGTTTGATAAAATTCTTTGATAGACATGTATGAAAAATGTGTTAGCATAGACAAGGCAGTGAACTCTTTGAAAAAATGCCTCAAAGAAATGAGGGCTCATGGTGATGGAATGCCATGAAAATCAAAAGAATTTGATTGTCATGGCATTCCATCACCATGAGACCTCATTTCTTTGAGGCATTTTTCAAAGAAATGAGGTCTCATGTTGATGGAATGCCATGAAAATCAAAAGTATTTGATTGTCATGGAATTCCATCACCATGAGACCTCATTTCTTTGAGGAATTTTTTCAAAGAGTTCACTGCCTTGTCTATGATATTGCTTACTATAATGCTTTTGATAGATTTTTTCAAAGCATCCATAGCTTGTTCGAAAGAACTTGTTTTAGGCTTTCAGCCATAGCAACAAGGTAGCGAACTATTTGACAAAATCCTTTGGTAGACATGTATCAAAAATGTGTTAGTATAGACAAGGAAGTGAATTTTTTGAAAAAATGCCTCAAAGAAATGTGGTCTCATAGAATGCCATGACAAGCACATGCAATTAGGAGTTGCTCCTAGTTATTAGTTATGCAATGTGAAATAATTGCATAACTGCTTAGGATGACTTTGTAAAAACTATATTGTAATTTAAATTTTGTCATCTATCAACATCTAGTTACTAGTTATGCAATGTGAAGCAATGCTTTGAGTTTGAAATATGTGCAATGCAATGTAATCGACGATATGAATATAAACTACAAAAATCTAGTTTTTACAATTTATTAGTTAAAATCTTTATTTTATTTGCTCTCTATAGCTCTATGCTATGGAAATGCAATTTTTTTTTAAAAAGTTTTTATCTCTTGTTCTACTTTTTTTTACCTATTTTTTTAAATCTGATTTTTTTTTTCTAGACTTTTTCTTGATTTTTTCAAAAAATATTATACTTTTGGTTTGCTGATTTTTTCCCCAAAATATTTTTTCTGCTATGGTATAAACACATATATTTTTGTAATATCAAGGATACTTTTTGAAACTTCCATGCATTACTAATCTAAAAGGAAAAGTCTTTTGCCTAATATGTATGCAACCATGCTTTTGACATTGTCAAAAAGAGCAAATATGGACACCATTGATAAAAAAGATTTGTATTAACCAAATAGCCATGTACACATACATCAATATATGTCAATATAAGTATAAAATATAGTTACAAAATAGCCAGATAGGCTTACGCTCAAATGCCATATAGGTATACAATGTCAAATATATCCAATACAAGATATGTACAAAATTTTGATGTCTAGGCATACTACAAAGGGCTCTAGAATCAAAATTCATTTCTCTTCATGCTCTGGAAATAAATTCTTTCCCTTTGTTTGGTGATCTAATGATGATAAGTCCGTCACTCATTTCTATTGTGCTCGAGGAGTGCTCCTACTGCTCCTCCTATAGTTTAGCTTCTAATGAAGTTTTAACTGTTACAATAAGAAGTAAAAACATTAATATATAGAAATTACATTATAAGAAATTATATATTTAACAAAATAATCACTTACGGCCATCTCATGATCACTCTCCACAATGGAAATATTTGCATGCCGATGCTCAGGTGTGCTCAAGCCTTGTATAAACCATCTAAATAGGAATTAAACTGTGACTCAATAATGGTTTGATTTTCTACTAGAACTAACATCTATAACAACAAATGTAAATTGAAATTTAGTAATTTGCCTCCTCCCTCCTCAATCAGAGCCATGGAGGATTGTATAGCAAATGAAACATCGATATCCATTGCCCTTGTAACGTTTGGAGGTGTTCCCACAACCAACATCTTAAAATAAAACAAAAAAAAATTTCAATCACAAAAAAGTTACAGTAGCAAGATCCATGTCATGACTTATAATGTATAAGATCTAATGAAAAAAAAATTGAGTACAAGTATTAAACTATATATTTTCAGTAGGCCTTGGCAGTTTGATAGGAAGACCATGCATGATGACACATACTCCATTGTGAAGGATGGGAAGACTTACAACCTCTCACCTCTCCTAGAAGAAGATAAGGCAAAGCATGAAGGGCCTAGTGTTTTGATGGTGGGTGAGAAGGAGTTCATGAAGACCTTGAAGGAAGGAGGAAGAGGATTCTTCCTGATTATGAAGCCAAAAAGTGAAGCAGATCCACCCACAAAGAAGAAGGAATATGCACCAAAGGAAGTCCAAGAGTTGTTGGAAAAGTACAAGGACATAATGGTGAATGAATTACCTAGTTCACTACCTCCCATTAGGGATATAAGTCACCATATTGATCTCATTCTAGGGGCTACATTTCCCAATAAGGCTGCATACAAGATGACCCCTGCTCAAAATGGGGAGATTGCAAGACAAGTGCAAGAGTTGATGGATAAAGTCCTAGTGAGGAAGAGTTTGAGCCCATGTGCTATTCCTACTATCCTAGCACCAAGGAAGGATAGGAATTGTATGCTTTTCTCTAATTCAAGAGCCATTAATAGGATCACAATCAAATATAGGTTCTTGATGCCAAGAATGGAGGACCTCATGGATTGTCTATTAGGAGCATCTTACTTTTCCAAGATTGATCTAAAGAGCGGGTACCATTAGATAAGGATCAGAGAGGGGGATGAATGGAAGATAGCTTTTAAGACTAATGAATGGATCTATGATTGGTTGGTGATGCCCTTTGGCTTATCAAATTCCCCTAGTACATTTATGCACCTTATGAATGAGGTATTGAGACCTTTCATTGAAAAGTTTGTTGTAGTTTATTTAGATGACATCAAGTTGTGTTTAGTAGGTCTAAATAAGAACATTTGAAGCACCTTGACATGGTACTAATGAGGTTACAAGAGGGGAAGCTATTGATCAACATGGAAAAGTGTGAATTCATGAGGAAAGAACTAGTCTACCTTGATTTTGTCATCTCCAAGGGAAGTTTGAAGATGGATCCTTCAAAGGTGGATGATATTATTACTTGGACAACACCAAAATCCATGGGATATGTGAGAAGCTTCCATGGACTTGCAAGCTTTTATAGAAAGTTCATCAAGAACTTTAGCCAAATTTGTGCACCAATCTTGGACACCATCAAAGGAGGTAACAAAGGTAAGTTTTCTTGGACCAATGAGGCTGATAAATGGTTTGAATATCTAAAAATGAGATTATCACAACAACCTATTCTTGTGCTCCTTTATTTTGATAAAGTTTTTACCATTGAGTGTGATGCTAGCAATCAAGCAATAGGTGCTATTTTGAGCCAAGAAGGCAGACCAATTGCATTTTATAGTGAGAGGTTGAATGAAGCAAAGAGGAAGTATTCTTCCTATGATTTGGAATTGTATGCTATGGTCCAAGCCCTCAAAAGGTGGAGGTACTACTTTTTACCTAAATAATTTTTTGTTTATACTAATAATCATGCCTTGAGTTTTTTGAATGCATAGGACAAACTCAGTCATAAGCACATGAAGTGGGTAGAGTCTTTGAAAGCCTATACTTTGACAATAAAGCATAAGAAGGGCCAAGAAAATAATGTGGCAAATTCTCTCAGTAGAAGGGCACTTGTAGTGCAAGAGATCCAACTCCAAAGCATGGGGGTTGAAGCATTGAAGGATATGTATCATGTAGATTCAAATTTCAAGGAGGTATACAATGTTTGTGAGTAGCATTTGAATTCTTTTCATGGTGAATTCTCTGAATTTTTATTACAGAATGGTTTTCTCTTCAAAGGAAGCCAATTGTGTGTGCATAAATGCTCAATGAGGGAGAATATCATAAAGGAGAAACACAGTGGGAGTCTTGGAGGTCACTTTGACCTTGCTAAGACCTTAGAACAAGTTAAGATATTTTACTATTGGCCAAAGTTGCAAGTGGATGTGAGAAGGTATGTGGAAGGCTGCACAATATGTCAAAGGGAAAAGGGAACTTCATCAAATGAAGAAATCTATCAACCACTGCCCATTCCCAATAGGCCTTGGGAGTGTGTAAGTATGAACTTTGTCTTGGGGTTGCCTAGAACCCAAAAAGGTTTTGATAGTATCTTTGTGGTAGTTGATATATTTAGTAATATGGCACATTTTCTATGTCCTTTAGTTCAGCATACCATCCACAAATGGATGGACAGACTCAAGTGGTGAATAGATCATTGGGAAAAATCTTAAGATTCCTTACCAAGGAGCATGGACAAGCTTGGGATTTGATTTTACCTTAGGCTGAATTTCCATATAATGACTCCATGAATAAGAGCATTAGTAGAAGCCCTTTTGAGGTAGTCTATGGTATGCACCCTAGAGGGTTCTATGAACTAAGAGATCTACAAGGAGTTTCTAGGAGATGTGCTTAAGGTGAGGACTTTGTTGTTACAATCAGGGATATTCATCAACAAGTGAAGGAAACCCTTCAAAAGAATGTTGAGAAGTATAAGGAAAAGATAGATTTAAAGAAGAGGAATGCCCAATTCAAGGTTGGAGACATGGTGATGGCACACTTGAAGAAGGAGAGACTTCCAAAAGGAAAGTATACCAAACTCATGATGAAGAAGATAGGACCTTGCAAGGTGGTCTACAAGTTTGGTCAAAATGCTTATGAAATAGAGCTACCTCCTATGGTGGCAATCTTTCCTATCTTCAACATTTCTGACTTGTATCCTTTCAAAGCTTTTGTGATATGATTGAGTGCTTGGTTACTATCAAACTAATGATATGATTGATGTTACTAAATTTGGTTAAGGTGTATAAGACAGGTTTGGTGACTTTGATGGTTGGATGGGTGACTTTTATGAAGCCTTTTGACCAAATTGGTGATTAACCACAAGATGATAATCAAGATTCTATTGTAGCAGGAGTTTGTAACCTGCAAATAGACTGTTGTAGTCTAAATATGGTGAGTACAGTGCTTGATAATGGACTGATAACAGTGAGGTATGGTTTAGTTGATTTGTTGCCTTGGTGAATAAATGAAAGGATGAATTGTTCAAGTGTCAATAATCAGGTTTATGTTATTTTTATGGTGGTTGAGAATGATGTGAATCTAATTGATTAAGTCAAAGTTTTCTTTAATATGGTATTTTCTTTGAATGATTCAATTGGAATACTAATTAGTGGAATGATGAATGATGGCCTATGGAATGGCTAAGAGAATTTGAGTGGATTTTGGTTGAATGAAAAGTAGATTTTTGATGAAATTGTATTTGATCTTCTCTTGATTCTATTTGGGATTGAAATCCCTTGAATAAATGATGTTGATGGTGTTTGTTGGATGCTCTACATCAAATGTACCCTGATGATTGAGTGTTTTGAAATGATGCTCTGCATCACTAACTGCTTTGTCTATGCTATTGCTTACTATTATGGTTTCATAGATTTTTTCCAACCATCCATAGTTTGTCATGGTGGTGCACCTTTGCAAGCACATGCCTCCATGTGAAGTAATTGCATCATGCTGCTTATGTTGACTTTTTAAACAACTATATTGTATAGTTGAAATTTTGTCATCTATCAACATCTAGTTATTAGTTATGGAATTTGAAGTAATGCTTTGAGTTTGAATGATGTTTAATGCAACATAATCAACAATATGAATATAAACTACACAAATCTATTAAGTAGAATTCATTAGTTAAGTTCTCTTTATTGTATTACCTTTGTGTATTTTTGAGTGAATCCACTGGCACTAGGAGGTGTTTGCTTGAAACCGTCAATATTAGCCTATTCAACATCCAGAATCACATGTATTAAAATACCATTTGTAAAACAATGCTATTAACATGTAATAAATTTATAATTGTTTACTAGTTACATACCCCACTGATAGGTGTATTGTAGAAATAAGTAGGTGGAGGACCAGTGTATCCAGTCTCAACACTATGACCATACAATTTTATTAAAATAATAAAACTAAATTAGTTAATCATACATTTTAGAATTGAAATTTAATAAATTAAATTCAATGAACATGTTGACTTTTACTCGACTATCAATTCCATATGCACGATGCAAAATGTTAGCCATCCTCTCCATCCCCGTAGAAACATACAGATCTTCTGTAGTAGCATAGGATCTTGTGTAGCAACATACTGAGTGCCGGTGGGGTCATATGAACAAGTCGCCCTGCAAGATTGACACACATGGGTTCGAAGGCCACCACCTGAGGACTCCCTTGGATGGCATTGTACAATAGGGATAGTATGATGGATGACACTCTGGGTCAAAGTGTTGATCACCTGCAATGTCTCTATATCAGCACTCTCCTTCGCAACAATAGGCATAACAATGTGCTCACGAGGTAGCCTAGCGAGAGGTCATCTCCCTTGCCACGCAGGATCCGGCTATGCACCGGGCCTATCCTGAGCTGACCCCCCACCTCTCCCCTGGAACTCCCTCATATCAAAATAATTTGGGATTTGGTTCAATATGAACTCACTGTATAGTTTCCTAAGAAAATATTGGGGGACTTCACAATTATTGCACAGTGGGTAATCAAAGACCAAGTACCACCTATCATAAAAATGATTCCTAATCTCTTGGTGGTGGCACCAATGAATAGGAAACCTCTTCGCATTGAGGCTAAGATTTTGATTTTTTCTAGGGTTAGTGCATAGAGAGCACAAATCACCTTTAGTGATTTTTAAATCTTTTACTTGTTTATATGATAGTTTATTTGCATAATATGCCCTACTTTCCTGCCTCCTATCTTTCCATCCAGTTATTTGTTGGGTTATTGAATCTACATTTTTTAATATCTCTTTCATTGAATTTGCTAGTGTCATTCTTTCTGTAGTTGAAGCATTTGGATCACTCAACCTAATGATAGGATCCTTAATTTGTTTTTTGTTGTTTTCAATTTCACTCCTCAAATTTTGTTGAGTGTCAGGAGGGTGTTGAGTGATTGGTGGGGGAGGTTGATTTTGTTGAGGAGGATTTTATTGAGGAGGATTTTGTTGAGGAGGATTTTCCTGTTCTTCTTGTTGAGGATTTTTAGGATTATTTGCATCTCTTACAAATTAAAAAAAAATCAAATCTAACCTAAAACAAACAAAATCAACTTGAAACTAAGAAATTCAAAACAAATAGCAAACAATACTTACCTCCTAGACCTCTTCATCGTCATGGCACCATCTTTGTGAATGAAAAGCAACTATTGTTGATGAATTTTGAAGAATTCCTCCTCCTAGAACACGAGCGCAAGAATGAGGGTTTTTGGTCGTAGGCAGAGCATAAAAACAGAAAAGAGAAAATGAATAGCTTTCACTTTTTTTTTTCTTTTAAAATGAAATAACAAGAGCGCATTATAACACACTCGTGTTATGTCATTTCCAATCTTTTTTTGAATTTGGCCACAAAAGCGTAACCCAACTTCATGCGCCCACCCCTAAATTGGATCCTAAAGCACATAAATGCATATTCATAGGTTATGGTGAAAAATTATAAGGTTACAAGATTTGGAATCCACTAATTCAAAAAATTACTTTATCTAGAGATGTGATTTTCAAGGAATTTAGAGCTTATTCAGGAGAAGAAGAACCAAAGGAGAAGGATACTTCTTGAATAGTGCATTTTGAGATAAATAATGAGAAGCAAGAAGATGCACATGTTGAAGAAAAATTGGATGGATTGGATGAGGAGAGTTCAAAGAGTTCTTATGAGATAGATGCTCAAGATGAGAATATTGAGGAAAAAGTAGAAACCCCTTTGAAAAGATCCACAAGACAATAGAATATCATTGATAGGTATATCCCACCTAATTTTTGTTTTATTTTTTCTTTAATGAGTACTAATGATGAACCCAATTCTTACAGGGAAGCTTAGTCTTCAGATGAGAACAAGATTTGGTCACAAGCTATGCATGAGGAAATGGAATCCTTGGATACTTGTGACACATGGGATCTTGAGAGTTTTTCCAAAGGAAGAAAGGCCATTGATTGTAAATGGATCTTTAAAAATAAAATTGGAGCAGATGGTAATCTCGAAAGGTACATGGCTAGATTAGTAGCCAAGGGCTACTCCTAGAGAGAGGGAGTTGACTTTAATGAAATATTCTCTCCCATTGCTAAATTATTTCTATTAGATTCTTTTTATCTATTGTTGCTACTTATGATTTTGAGATAGAGCAAATGGATGTGAAAACTACTTTTTTGCATGGGAATCTTGATGAGGAGATTTAAATGAAGCAACCTGATGATTTTGTTGTAAAAGGAAAAGAAGAATTGGTTTGCAGGTTAAAGAGATCTTTATATGGATTGAGATAGTCACCCACAATGTGGTACCAAAAGTTTGATGCTTTCACATTGAAAATTGGTTATGTTAAGAGTGAGGAAGATCATTGTTTTTACATAAAAGTTATTGATGATCATCTTTTAATTATTATCTTGTATGTTGATGGCATGTTGTTTATTGGTATCAACAAGGTAACGATCAAAGAATTGAAAGCACAACTCTCAAGCACATTTGAGATGAGAGATCTAGGGGCTACAAAATATATCCTTGGTATGGAGATCAGTAGAGATAGAGGTAACACAAATCTTTGGTTAAGTCAAAGCAATTATGTTGATACTATTTTGAAATGGTTTAACATGCAGGACAATAAACCAATTAATATTCCTTTACCAGTTGGCACAAAGTTAAGTTTAGAAATGAGTCCTAAATTTGATTTTGATTATATGATTTTTTTTGAAATTTCATATGCTAGTGCAATTGGTAGTTTAATGTATGCAATGGTCTATACGAGACCAGATATAGCCCAAGTATTGGGAGTTCTTAGTAGGTTTATGTCTAACCCTGGTAAAGAGCATTGGAATTATGTTAAGAGGGTGTTTAGATATCTACAAGGGACTTTTGATTACTGTTTGGTTTATCATGGTTCTAATGATATTGATATTATGCATAGATCATTGGATATACAGGTTTTTGTTGATTCAGATTGGGTAGGAGATCTAGACAGTCGAAGGTTGACAAGTGGCTATGTGTTTACTTTGTTTGGAGCTAGAGTTAGTTGGATGAGTAAGAGGCAGCCAATGGTTGCTTTTTCCACCACAAAAGTAAAGTACATGGCTGCTACACATGCCTCTAAAGAGGTAGTTTGGTTACAGAAACTTGGGAAAGGTATTGGTTTTAATTGCAAGCAAGTTAGACTTGAATGCGATAGTCAAAGTGTTATTTGTTTAGCTAAAAATCCTATGTATCATGCTCATACTAAGCATGTTGTTGTTCAATATCACTTTGTGCTAGAAATGGTTGAAGGTGGAAAGGTATTAATTGAGAAAGTTGACACTTTGATTAATGTTGCAGATTATCTTACGAAACCAATTCCTACAGATAAGTTATCTTGGTGCAGGAAGGCCATTGGCCTTGAGTCTTGTACTTGATTTATTATTATTATTCCCTGTTTAGAATAATTGCAATGTATAATGTCAAGTGGGAGAATGTTGGAAATAAGATTCCATTTAATTGCAATCCTAAGCATTATTTATTTCATGTATCTCCTAAGTCCTTGGAAAGTGTTCCCCAACACTAGGATTAGAAAGAGATTAATATTGAATAAAATAATCATGTTAATTGATATTTGTAATTAATTCTAAATGTTAGGAGCATGTGAGGGCATCCAATATGAGTTCCTAAATAATAGGGGCACATGGGGCACCCACATGGAAGGTGGAACTCACCTTGAGTTAAGTTAACTATTTGGAGTAAAAGATAGCACTTATGTAATGCATGTAAAGATCCTAGGAGTTAGGGATTGATGTTTACATGCATGAATTTCAATTCAGTTCAGTTCAAATCAATTCAGTTTAGTTCAATTCAATTCAATTCAATTCAGTATAAGTTCAGTTCAGTTTAGTTATGGTTCAGTTATCTTCAGTTAGTTTTAGTTGAAAGCTAGTTGACTTCAATTAACTTGGAATGCATGACTAATGACTTGAGTTGCATGACAAATAATAGGTGATGTACTTTCAGTTAGCAGGGGATGATCATTCTTGCATGAATGGTGGAGAGATATGTTTCAATTAACAGAGAATGACTTGGAATCACCTTGGGCACCCAAGTTGGCTTCTTGGAGTTAACACTTTTACATGTTAAGATATTTCAAAAGGTTGAGTTAAGTGGGCCCATTCTTGGGCACCAACTTTGAGGATAAGCTTTGAAGATATCTTCGTTATAAAGGTTGAGTTAAGACTTCAGTTTGGGATGCCAAAATAGATGAACGAGTTGATTTGACATTGTTCTTCACGGTAGAACTCTACTTGCAAGAGATAGGTGTACCTTTTGTGAAATAGGGATTGAGCTTTGTAATTGTAACTCTTTGGAGTTTACAAAGTTGATTATTTCCTATTTATCTCAAGCAAGTTGAAGAGAGTTATTATCAGTTTTATTACAGGTTGTGAAGAAGATTGGTTGAAGGAAAAAGAAGCATCTCAAGCAAGGATTGGAATTATTGTAATCTTATTCTGAAATTAAATAATACATTGATTCTTGGTGGAGTTTTTTCCCGAAAGGGTTTCTCCATGATATATGTTGTGTATCTTCTAATATCCTTTCTAATTCTTCTACAACCTTATGTCTTCATTCTAAAAATGGTAAAATTAATTTAATCAAATTAATCACCCACAAAAAAATTCATAACAAAGAATACATATATTTAGATCAACAATCATAAAGTTTTACAAAGTATTAAGATACATAAACACCTCAATTTTCAATAGAAGTGCATGATGTAGCTGCTCCATATTATTAGTTGATAAGGGAAAGAATACTCATTTTCATTCTTTCTGACTTCACCTCACATTTTAAACACTTCCAATGGGAATCTAGCCATTTATTTATTATATTTGGTGTTAATTATTTTAACATGAGTTTTTAGTTTTGGAAATAAATTTTTATTATTCATTTGTTGTTTTTGATAAAGTAAGTAACATTTACAGGGTGTTGTACCCTTTACACAAAGAACCCTCAGGGCCAAAAAAGAGCTAGTTCAAAACATGAGATGAACTAGAAAGAGAATAACATTATATTTTATTGAAGTATTTTATTTTAATTCATGGAATACTCTACTTCTTTTGATTACCCATATAATTCACAAATTGGCCTACATCATGTCATATATTGGATACTAATGGTGAGAAGTTATTGAACAAACTTAAACATAAAAAGTGTTACAAAATAGGATTTTAATAAGATAAATTCAAGTTGATTTCTTCATTGTCAATTTTTTTTAAGCTAAATTTTGCAAGCTTCAAGATAAGTGTTTCAAAAAAGAATTGACTACATTTGCATGTTTAAAACAAGGTGAAGGAAAGCTACAATATGAACTTATGAAAGTGAATTTAGATCTGAAAAATCAAATTACTAAATCAGTTTTAAACATGTGATTACAACATACATCACAATATAAAAATCAACAAATAAAATGTGACACTAGATTTACATGGAGAAACCCTTTCAGAAAAAAAAATATCACATGAGAAAAGAGGACATGTTTATTATTAATCTTTGAATGAGAGTACACAATAATACACTCTGCTATTGATCTCTCATCAACTAAACAACACCTTGTTACTTGCAAAAACTCAACATGAAACTACCATCTCATGGCTCCAATTTATAGAACTTGTGGGAGGTAAAACCATGAATGGTAAACCAAAACAAGAGGTACAAAACCACTTGAAAAAACCCATGCCCCCTTCATAGACAACCAAAAGACATAATAAAATATTAAATGGAAATTCCAAGGCTCCAACATGGACACCTAACCCATAGCATATACAACCCCTAACATTCTAGATGCTCTGATGACCTTTCTGATCCTTGATGGAACACCAATAGACACCTTTTCTTCTCAAATCTTGGGCACCCCATCCAAGACCTTTCAATTCCCAATATATGCATATATATATGCTTATAGTATGAAAGAATATATGTAAGAATGTTGATATAAAAATATATAAATGGTTCTATCTTATGATGTGTAAATGATTTGAAAGAATATATGTAAGAATGATGATATAAAAATATATAAATGGTTCTATCTTATGATGTGTAAATGATTATTTATATTATTTTAAATTTTATGTTATTCTATTTCATTTTTTTTATTTTCCTTCTTACTCTATCACATTGGGGTTATATTTTTGACCTAAATAACCCAAACCCTAGGTTTATATTTATTGTCAATATTTCATTTATTGCTAAGACCCTATTTTTTTGGTGCATAAGAAGGAACCACAAAGGTAAGGAAAGAGAGTGGTTGTAAAGAATATTCCAAGAAGATCAAGTATTAATGTAACTTATGGAAATGGTGGAGATGTACAATATCAAAGAGTTACCAAAAGATACATCCCCTAAGTTAAAGAGATGCTATGAGGATGTGAACCCCCTAGACCAAGATTCACCCCCATGCCATCAAATTTTAGGGAGTTATCAAAATACTTGATATAAATATTGAATCATTTTGAAGGTTAGAAGAAGCCAAAGAAAGAAGTGACTATCTAAGAGATTTCAAAGATATGCCTAGAAGTTAATTATTTAACATTAAATTACTAAAAGATAAAGGCTAAGAGAAGAAGTTGGTAAAGAAGTAGAGAGGTGAAATTAGATAGGGGAAAGTTGAGATAAATCAAAGGAATGAATCCAACTAGAAAATTTTGAGGAAAAGAGAAAATAAGACCAAATAATAGAGAATATATTAAGAAGGAAAATCTAACAATAAAAACCTAAATATTAAAAATCATCCCCTCTCATGAGTATGGTTGTAAATATGATGAATCTTCCTATATTTGAGAAGAACGCTAAAGAGGCCAGCATACATGTATTTATTTTGAAGAAGTTTGAGGATCAATGATGACTAGACCAAGTTATTTTTTTTTAGGGATGCTTGGGATAATTCACTTTAGTGATACATGAAGGAATGCCCCAATCATGACAAAAAATTGGATGACTTTCAAAGTCTCTATTTTTTAAAAACTTTTATTTCCATGATGGCCCATCCAAAGTGAGAGAAATGAAGGATATGGTTATTAAAAAATGGTAAATCCAACATAGAAAAAATATGATCAAACATTGTTGCAAATTTGTATGGTAAAAATGAGTGTAGAAGAAAAAAAGAGAATAATTCCACATATAAATATTATAATGATAACACACAAGATTCTTTCAATTATCTCAAATCTTAACATTTCTACAAAAATATACTAAATCCACTAACAAATAAAGAAGACTTGTCAAGCCCAAATGCATCACACAATGTTAGAACATTGATGAACATACCTAAAGGAGAACGGAAAAATGTTAGATAATATATAATAAATTAGATGTTGAATAAAACTAAGAGACAAAAACAACCCTCAATGATGGAGAAAGAGAGGATAGAAAATTATTAAAAATACAAACGAAAAACTAGAAAATAAGGCTATTGAGGAGTTAAAGAAGAAAAAAGAGTAGCAATGATCACCCAAGGAGGGGTTGACACTAGCAAGAAGAAGAAAATAGAAGAAGTATTTAAGGAAATGAATGATGAATAAAATATATATCTAGTCAAGAATAAGCATGATATAGTGGTGATTAAATCAATAGAGTTAATTAAATTGTAGAAAAACATAAAAGATGACATGAATCATTGTTCTTAGAAAATGAAGTAAAAAGATTAAAAGAATTGACCAATTTGGAAGAGGAAGATCTATTGGAAAAACTCAAAATTTTATAACTGTTAGAATAAATACAATATAGAATAAAGGAGAAAGTGTCAAGCTAGATATGTAGTAAAAATTTAAATAAATAGAAAATATAATCAATATTATTGGATGTCATACTTAACAAGATGGTTAAAGAAGTATTACTAGACTTGATAGCCCATATCAACATTATTCTAAAGAGGATCTAGGAGTAACTATGTAAACCAAAACTACATCTTATGATATTTTCTTAGAAAATTGGACCCCTAGATATCCCTTGGGTACTTAGGAAAGAAAAACTAAATTATATGAGAATAAAAATAGAGCTAACTTTGAATTCATTAATGCACACAAGGGAACACTTAATCCATTTACCATTCTCTCATATTTAGAGTGATTCATAGATAATAAAGGAATATTCAATTCCTCACATGAAGAACTAATACTATAGGATAATGGGAAGATAGTACAAAGCCATTAAATGAAGGAATGAAAGAGATATAATTTGAAACTCATATCGTGATTGATGATGGGGAGGATAAAGAGAGAATCAAGGACTCTATATTATTAGAAAAATAATGAGAATTGAATTATATGGTAAACCTACATTAGAAGGAGAAATAAATTTGTTTAGAGTAAAAATTCAAGTAATACCGATAATATGATAAAAGGCATGGGAATTGAATGAACTAGAAAAGGGGAAAAGAAAAATATTGGTAGATAAAAATGTATTTTTTTATAGATTAGGTGAGGGATAAGGGACCTCTCCCTTTAAATTTATTCAAGTAAAGAATAATTAAATCAATGAAGAGGTCATGGTCTTGAATGATTCAAGAACAAAAGTTGAATTGATAAAGGAAAATAATGGCACATAGGCCAAAGAATTAGAAAAATGATAAATAGTTTGAAATTTATGTATTCTTTTCAATCAATATGTCTATCAAGAATTCAAACATATTGTATGTAGAATTTTTTTAATAATTATCTTTTAAATTTATATTCAAGCATATATTATTTTTTATAATCTTGAGAGTTTCCTAAATATACCCTTTTTATTTTATCAAATTTCAATTAAAAATATCTATCAACATCAAAGGTGAAGTTGAGGAAAAACTATGAAAACATTCCAACTCATCATTTACATGGAAAAGGTAGGTTTAGGATTCCAAGCTTAATTCCCATGCAAAACAAATTGGATGGAGGAGATAGGGGGAAATTTTAATCCAAAATCGATATCTATTTTGATGAAATGGATACACTTATTTTCCATGAAATCCATAACAATTTGAAGGGAGTTTTTATTTTGTTTTGGGTTTTGTTTTGTTTTGACTTAAAGAGCCAAAAAGAAGTTGAAAAAGTGAACTTAAAAAGAATTTCACCCTTCTAGCAAACTCAATTTTTTTTTTCTTCCTCGTCACTATTTAACCCATCATGATTTTACACTCACTCTCACATATTTTATAAATATTTTTTTTATATTTATTTTCTAGTGAATTTATTTTTATAAAAAATCTGATTTTTTTTAACAATTTAATATAAATTAATATTTTTGAAATATTTAAGGATAAATATTTAAATAAGAAAATTGTTTTTGAACGTAGGGGACACGAGCACGTATGTTGTTCCGAAGACGAGTACAACATGTCATCCTAAATAACTTCACGGAAAAAAGGAAATTGAGAACAGAGAGACGTTAAAAACGAGGAGGAAAAGCATTAAAAGAATCAATTTTTTCGTCTATACACTAGACTAAGAAATTTCTGTGATTTGTTTCATAATATAAGATCGATACACTGGACTTCAGAAATTTCAGTGACTTTTTTATGGTTTTAATCTTTCAATTGAGCAAAAGAGTGATACAATGGAGAGCGGCAAAGTTTCCAGATCAATTGCCATGTCCAGTACACCGTCTATATCTCATAAGCTCAGAGAGAAACTGATATTTACTTTACACCGCCTTAATCAAACCAAGACTACTTACGCACAGCTAAAATCTGAAGTTGTTAAAGGCCTGGGCGAGGTACTAAACTTGTTACTCCATATTGCTTTTCAATTTTTCCTATTAAACTCCTGTTCGCAGACCGGAGAATTCTTTAGTCCATGTATTGTGCTGGAAAATATTTAATAAAATTTGTAAATATGTAATCCATGAAACCTTTTTGTCTTGTTGAAGTAGAAATTTCCGCTTCCTTTTGTGCAATGCACTGATAGTTCATGCGTTATTTGTCGTTTTTATTTGTGTAAATTTAATTTGATTTGGAAAATTTAAAATATATCCTATTTTATTTCTAAACTTATTTCATTTTTTCAATTCTGGAAACGTTGCAGGCAAAAGATGTTTTCACGAATATTTCGATTCCCCTGGTACGCCTGGTTGATCTTAAGGTGGAGGAAATGGAAAAGGATGGCCGGAAAACAGTCGTGTTCACTAACAATTTTGAAATGGTAACATCGACCTGTCAAATTAGAAATATCGCATATGTAGCATTCCTTGGAATCATATTAAAATATAGAGAAATAGCTTATTTATTGGATACATTATTGAATTTGAATTGCAGCCCGGAGAATTTGGTGTTGAGAACGAAACATTTCAATCTGTTCTGACCAGTACTCAAAAATTGCTTCAGCGCTCCGAGGTAAGAAACGTCTTGAAAGCTAAAGTTCTCATAAATATTTCAATATATATAAAAAATCCTTGTTGTGCAAATCTAGATTATATGAGCTGCAAAATTTACAGTCTGTGCTTCAGATAGAACAATTTGCTCCCCTTCTACATAATATCACCAAGGATATCATTTTCACCTTTTAAAATAAAATTCTTAGCCCCTCCCTATAAGTAGAAATGAGAATATTTCTAAAGTTTCCAGGTATCCATAAAATTTTTGGAATCCGTAAAAATTCTGGACACCGTAAATTTTTTGATATCACAATTTTGGACTACTGTGTGATAAAGAAAACAGTGAAAGAAGGTTAATAAAGTTACTGTACAAATCTGAATAAATTGAAATTATTTCAGAATTTTCTTTTATTCTCTGAATATGTGGATTTTAATCCAAATTTGGATTCTCTGGTCTGAATTCGAGCTATTGAAATGCGAAAACGTGCTTTTCAGGGGGAAAGTTTCAAGGACAAAGCTGCTTACCATACGGACCAGATCTTGTATACACTAAAATGTCAAGTAAAACAGCTAATAGTGTTGCTCAAGACGATTGAATCCCTAGTGAGGTCACAAGAACGAGACCTAATACAGAGATTTGAAGATCATCAGGATTTGGTAATGCGAATGCAGGATAAATTTTTGTCGGAGACCATGCGCCTTCATCAACAAGTACAGAGCATGAAGGAGAAAAAATTTTCTAATGCAGATCAAGACAGTTTAAACCCTTCAATTTTAGAACAAGGTTACAAGGTAGGGACAATTTTAGTATCTTAACATTTGTGAAAAAAAAGAATTCAAACATTTAAAAAAAACTTATCCATTTCAAAATGAAGATTGACTTCCATTTTTATATTATAATCTTTCCTTTGACGACTTGAACCTTCCATAGTCCAGGATCTTTAGAACATAGTTTGTTCAAATAGTGTGGAGAGACTACAAGGTAAATTTTCTTCGGGTTTCAATGCATACGTTGAATTCCTTAAATCTAAAGCTTTGAGCTTTCAGGTCCCTTAGAATTATTTATATAGGAAGCTTCATCTTCTTTTTTTTAATAAAAATTTCGGACAATCACATAAATTTACAAATTTGTATAAATAAAAGAAAGGAGGCGAAAGTGTCGAACACAATTCCCGCTCGTTAAAGGATGTCAGCTGCTGAAGGATATTTTATATTTTCAAAAACTTTCAAAGCTAGGTGATTGATAGGAAGACATGCAAGAATTTTTCATCATTCCGCACGATGGTTCTAAATGGAAACGGGAATATCGTTTTACCTAGTTTGTTCTAGAAGATTTAGAATTTTTCTGCAAGGAATAAGGAATTAAATATTGACAAATAATTTTATCTGAATCTCTAAAAATGTATGGTCTATTAAAATTATTCCTACTGCCAGGCTCTTCTGTCCATCGTTTTGAAACTACAGAAAGCAGTATTTGACGGCTTTAGAAAAGGGCTAGGTGAGCTCAAAGAAGAAATGGAAGGAATGATTGATGACCTTGCAGGTCACATGTGCCAACCTTTGTTTTCCTACATGAAACGCCTGAGCTCCGAAGGCATAATGTCTCTCGTCCGTCAATTACAGTCTCTTGTAGAGCAGATGGAAACAAACTTTGTTCAACATATGCCCGCCTTAATGGCAGCAAATAACAGACTTTTGCTGCAGCTAAGGAATTCTGAAATACAGTTGAAGGAACGGGAAAATAAACTGCAGAAAATTGGAATGTCGCTCAAGGATGCATTGTTAAAGAGAGATGAAGAAATAGAAGAATTTCGCAAGCGTATGAGGACTCAATTTAAACGCATTCAAGATCTAGAAAAGGATGTTCAAGAAATGAAGGCTAAAAGATTTGAAGATAACAGACTTTTGCTGCAGCTAAGGAATTCTGAAATACAGTTGAAGGAACGGGAAAATAAACTGCAGAAAATTGCAATGTATCTCAAGGATGCATTGTTAAAGAGAGATGAAGAAATAGAAGAATTTCGCAAGCATATGAGGACTCAATTTAAACGCATTCAAGATCTAGAAAAGGATGTTCAAGAAATGAAGGCTAAAAGATTTGAAGATAAGCAGGCTTTGTGTGCTAAAGACAGACAAATTATGTCGCAAAGAGACGAAGCATTGCACAAGGCAGAGAATTTCGATCGTCAACTGTCAATGCTAAGGGAAGAAAATCGCCTGCTAAAAAATTTGTCTCAAAACAAAAATATGAGTTCTTCAGATATTTTCACCGCTGATAAGGTATTTTAGCATATCTTACCACAAGTTTCCTGCTTGTAATCGTAATTTTCTATTTATTTTTATTGTCTTTTTTTTTTTCAAATCGAATAGAATTTATATAAAATAAGTTTTTATCAGAAGTTGAAAGTCGCATCCAAAATCAAAATAAAATTTACGACATTTTACAACATTCTATTAGTCTTATTGCTAAATATTCAAAGACTTGTTTAGCAATTGTAAACTAATATAAATTATTAAAAAAAAAAAAGCTGCATGATTGTGTAACATTTTTTATTTATTATTTATTTTTTAATGTGGGAAGAGGGTTGAAGAGCTTGGTTTTAGAGACATTATTTTTCATATGTTTGGCACAAAATCAAGATTATGAATTTGTTTGGGTAGTTGTCTATAATTCTATTGATTAATTCATTTCATTGACTGAAAAAGCAGTTTTATGTTGGAGTTTGTGGGATTTATTTTTATAGTTAGAGTTTTGTAATAATAAAATTGTTATAGAGCATAAAAAAATAGGAACCTTTACATTTTAGTTCTCTTTCTCTTAAAAATATCACAATAAATTTGGTCCACCAACTTAAAAAAAATTCTTCACATGATGTCATTACAAAAAACACAATTATTTAATATTAATTGATGTTAAATAATTCATGGAACCACAAACTGTCTTAAGGTAGAATTGAAAATTTTGACTCAAATTTTTTTCCATCAATATAGAGTATTTTTAACATAACATCATTAGAAAACCTATAATTTTTCACATAGTATGAAGAAAGAAGTACAATTTTAATATGAACTGTTAATTAAAATTCATAGATTCAACTTTCTAAAAAATTTGAACTGAAATTTTCAATATTATCTACTCTTATAAAATTAATATAACCAAATAATTATAAAAATTAGATATTCCCAACAACACCAATTAAATATTTTAAATAACCCAACCCTCTCCATCAAATCATAACCTAATTGTAACAACTCCTGGCTTGGAATTTAGTCCTTATTTCATACGTTTAAAACATAGTTATGGAGATACCCATACACTAACCCCTGATACTCAAAGTCTTTAATCTAGAAAATGCACCCGTCTCAGA